>PVIJ01009537.1:0-66238 GCA_004024925.1 Scalopus aquaticus | reverse complement strand
ACCAAAATGGCAGATGTCCACTACATAGGTTACTTAATTTTAATAGTTTTAAAATTGCATTTCTTGAATTCTCGGTGCATATAATCATATCATCTACAAATAATTATACTTTTGTTCTCTTAGATTTTTACACATCTTATTTTATTTTATTTATTTTTTTAAAGGTTTATTTATTTATGCATACAAGCTGGGGTGTAGGCCAGAGGTGCGGAGTGGTGAGAGGATTCACCAGAAACAGAGTGGGGAGCAGAACAAGGAGATCAACTGAAGTACACTGCTGAGCGGAGCAGTGGGTGAGGCAGGAGAGGTCTGCTGCGCCATGTGGGAATCTCCCTGCCTGGGTATTGAACTCGTGCTGCCATGGCTCTGGGTAGCTTCATAGTGCTGTACTTAACCCATTGCGCCACCAGGAAGGCCCCACAGCTTATTTTATTCTCTTGAGTACATTTCAACTTTCAAAACAATGAAGTGGAAATTTGTGCCTTATTCCTGGATTTCATGGAAAATGACAGGACTAAGGTACTTGCTCTTACAAGTTTGATATTCTACTATGTTTAGAATATTCTCTTTTAATCCGTTGTATTTAGAGGTTTTTTTTTTTTTAAGGAAATAGCTGCTGGTGTTTATCCAGTAACTTTGGCTGTTCATTGACAGATAAGATTACATAAAATTTTAAAAGTTTGTAAGGAGGAGTGTGACCCAAATCACTCGAAAACGATAAGGAAAAGTGAAAACTGGAATTTAGGCACCACCTTCTGGGAAACTAGAAGATAAATGTTACATGAAAACACAACGCATGAAGATGGAAAGTAGGGAGACAGGTGCCTGAAGGATGACTAGCACTAGGAGAAGTGCTCACAATATGTCATAGGCTTTTCTAAGTGCTTCACAGAGGTTACCCCAGCAAAGAGGTTTATCATTTGTAAACAGACCCAGAGCGATCCGGAGGTTCATGATCTAGCTGACTTTGCTTGTGAAAATTCATTGAAAACAAAAAAGAAAAAAACAAATAAGTAAGAAAAAGAATTTAAAAAGTTCACTGAACTGTACATAGATCATTTGTGAATTTCTGTATGTTATTTATCAGTAAAAAGTTTTAAAAATAAATTAAAAAACAAATAAATGGAAATGAACTATAACTGGAGAAGTTATAGATCTGAAGACAAATAGGGAGGACAGAGTATGCTAGACTGACAATGGGGGAAGAGAGGAAAATGAGGAATTCTACTTCCCACATCCAATTTCCAGAATACAGGCAGCCAGACTTAACATCTCAGGTAGGACATTTAAATTACCCTTCTCTGGAAAACTGAACCAGCTCAGAGAAAAGATTAAAGATACACCAACTAAAAAGCATCCTACCATCCAATCACCACACAATGAAGTCTCCTCTGAATCACCTCAAGGTACCTGGAACTTTCAATCAGTGTCAGTGTTTTAGTACCACATTATTCAATGTGAGCAAATCACTAAGAACTTCAGACAATTCAAGGAAAGTTCCAACATGAAAGCCAGAGGCCAAACCGAAAAACAAAAGAGGGGAACTTGGGTAAAACAGAGACAATGCAGGAAACCAATGAACACATCAAACAACTGGCATGCTTGTACTCCAATTAGTACATTCAGAGAAATCAAAGACAATGTCATATTCATAAAACATGAAACAGGAGTGAAAAAAAAATGAGGCCCTGCATGGAGGCACACCATTGTGAGATTTCAGAATACCAGAGTTAAAAGCAGACTTTAAAAAAGTTTCCAGAAGTAGGGCCTCCCTGGTGGCACAGCAGTTGAGCGCTGCACTGTGGAGCTGTTGGCAGTGCGTGATGCGGGTTTGATGCCCAGCCGGGGAGAATCCCACATGGTGCGGCAGACCTCTCCTGCCTCGCCCGCTGCTCCCCTCAGCAGTGTATTTCTGATCTGCCTGTTCTGCTCCCCACTCTGTCTCTGGTGAACCCTCTCGCCGTCCCACGCCTCTGGCCTGTACCCCAGCTTGTATGCATAAATAAATAAATTTTAAAAAAAAGTTTCCAGAAGTAGGGAAAAAAGTAAGAAGGTCCCATACAAAGGATTAACAATAGGGCCTCCCTGGTGGCGCAGCGGTTAGGCGCTACACTGTGGAGCTGTCTGGCAGCAGTGTCGTGAGTTCAACGCCTGGCCGGGGAGATTCCCACATGGCATGGCAGACCTCTCCTGCCTCACCCACTGCTTCCCTAAGCAGTGTATTTCTGATCTGCCTGCGCTGCTCCCCACTCTGTCTCTGGTGAACCATCTTGCCGCCCCACGCCTCTGGCCTGTACCCCAGCTTGTATGCATAAATAAATAAATCTTTAAAAAAACAAAACAAAAAACCCCAAAGGATTAACAACGAAAGAGACATCGGGCTTCTCAACAGAAATAGCTAAAACTGAAAGAGCCATGCTTTCAGTATTCTTAGTGAATATTATTTCCAACAAAGATTTCTATATTCAACCAAATTACCAATTGAGTGCTAGAGTAGAATAAATACATTTTCAGACATGCAGTGCTCAAAATTTTTCCTCCTTTGCCACTCTACTAAGAAGCAACTGGAGGGCCTCCCTGGTGGCACAAGGGGTTAAGTCTCAGCATAATCAAGCTATCAGCAGTCACTGCACCATGAGTTTGATCCCCAGCCAGGGAGCTAACCTACATGGTGAGGCAGACCTCTCCTGTCTGCCCACTGCTCCTCTCAGCAGTGTATTTCAGTCAATCTGCCTGTTCTCCCCACTCTGTCTCTGGTGAATCTTCTCACCCACCCACTCCGACACCACTGGCCTACATCCCAGGTCTTGTATGCATAAATAAACAAATCTTAAAAAAGAAGCAACTGGAGGACATCACTAAATATAGAGAGTAAACCAAGAAAGAAGATATCTAGAAAGCAGATTTGACACAGGTGATTGGAGTGGATTGACAGAGGGCTCTGAGGGGAAAAAAGGGGTACTGATAGATTATTAATTTAACTATGTGGAAAATTATATGGAATGTTTGTTGGATAGTTTGGGAAGACCTAGCCATAGGTAGTAACACGACTGCCTGCCACAGGTAAGTGTGAAGGCTGTGCACTGCACAACCCCACAGAGCACATGAGAGAACTTAGCAAATGAAAAGGAGCGACCATTATTAAATCCAAAAAAAGAAAAAGTAGTTTAAGAAAGGAAACAATCATAATATACTGTTTTTTTAAAGATTTATTTATGCATACAAGAACTGGGGTGTGGGTCAGAGGTGCAGGGAGTGAGAGGAATCACCACAGAGTGGGGAGAAGAACAGGCAGATCTGCTGAAATACACTGCTGAGGGGAGCAGCCAGGGAGACAAGAGAGGTCTGCTGCGCCATGTGGGTCAGCTCCCTGGCTGGGGATCCAACTCATGCCACAGTGGCTGGTGATAGCTTGATAGGGCTGAGACTTTAACCCATGCGCTACCAGGGAGGCCTTAATAATAATATTTTTACACAGTAAATTTCATCAGTGAATTATGTATAGATAATCGTAATGATCTAAACATATTAGTTTAATTAAAAGTTGTTATATACTATTGAGAAGATGAGGAAACTAGGAGAAAGGTAAACATGCTAAATCGTTTATGGTGATACCACGCTGAATGTAAGTGAACTCTGATTGCTGATGCTAAGCAAGGGGGTGGCCCTGGTTAGTACTTGGACAGGAGAACTATATAAATTACGATACACCCATGCAGCGAAATATTACATAGTCATTAAAAAGAAAGTGATGGAAATGTATGTAGCCGCCTGAAAGGTGTCCATGATGCACAAAGTGGGAAATAAAACAAGTTAGAGTCAGTATGCATTAACTAATCCCATCTTTTGTTTAAGAATGTAAATATTTATGTTAGATATTTGTATAAGCATAATCACATAAGCATAAGAACGCAGACTTACAGTGCAGCTCAATTGAATGGGTGGCGTGTGGAACCCATAGCCTGCGGGGCCCAACTCTTGGGGAGCCGAACGCCTGCGGAGACCATCGCCAGCCGGACCTAAGCCCTGCGGAACCCATCCCCTGTGAAGTCCAGTCACCGCCGACCTGATCGCCTAGGGGATCCACGGCTTGCTGAGCCAAGCTGGGACGGAGGAGCTATCAGTGCGCATGCGCGTCTGCGCTTTGCTACGTAAGGATAAAGCGGCGTTGATCCCGGCTGCGGCGTACTCCAGAAAGGAAAGTCATTTAGCTTCTTTCTGGAACACGCTCCTGGCCTTCACAGCTTTTATGGTCACTGTACCTATTGGGTTATATTTCACAACTAAGTCATATATTTGAAGACGCCATTGGGATGTCCAAGAGGGACAGCTCCTTTTATGCTGCTATTGTTGCAGTGGTTGCCCTCCACGTGGTGTCTACCTGACTTGAAATGGGGGCTCACGACAGTGGCATGAAGATAAACTGAACGCCAAAGTGAACATCACCCCTTTTTTGTCATTGAAGTTTTTTTTAAATTTTATTTTATGGACAAAGAGCTAGCATTATTTCTGCTGTGAAGTAAATGTCTTGGATTACCAATTCAAGGACGTTCACCTAGTGTGACTGAATGAAACCTCTGTCCTTCACGTACTGATGGAAACACTGAGGGCACAGATTGAAGTCTTATTTCCGGGTCAGACCTCGCCAGTTTGAGCCACGCCGCAAAAGCGAGAACCCTGGAGGAATGTTCTGGGCTGGCTCCAGTAGAGCTGCTAGTAACCCATCTTGCTTTCTCGGAGGCAACGAGGTAAAAGTAAACATCTTTTGACAGCATTAAATTGACTTTTTAATGGTTAAAAAACCCCACAACAACCCAACTTGCAGCAAATTGTTAATATAGGTAATTAGGGGGAGATGGTATTTGAGCAGTAGAATTATATACGAGGAGTATCATATATATAGATACATACCTTTATATTAATCTATTATCCATTCATCCATCCATCCATCCATTCTTTATATCTGTCATCCATCCATCCATCCATCTATCCATCCATCCATCCATCCATCTCCTGCAAGGTTGCCAAGAGAATTACTTCTGGCCGATGTGCTGATGGCCCTGATTGGGTAAGTGAGTAAGGTTGTGAGAGCAGGAAACGGAGGAGGCACTGCAACATGTTGATGGAGGCTGTGAAAATTAATATACAGAAGCCCTATTTACCTGACTTCAGGATGGTAAAGAAATTCCATACATGCACTGTCGTCAAATTACAGGACTTGGTGCCTTTCACCTCCAATGGGAAATGATGTTGCTTCTCCTTCCCCAGTGGAAACAAGGAGGGGTCTCTTTGTCCAGAGACAGACCCTTTGAAAGTTATAATGAGATGCTGCCTTTCATTCTAGGGAAGGTTGGGAATGTCTTACTATAACACTGCACTCTCTAATTGCTTTTTGTTGTTTCAAAACAACAACAGAAAACAATTTGTTGATCAAATAACTGATTGTTTTTTGTTCGAGGTCTGGAGGGCCTTATCCCTTGTTCCCGAGGACAACTCCTCGGAAGCCTAGTGGTGGTTGATGGTGAGGAGAGCTGTTGGTAGCATTTGCATTAAAGACCTCTCCACTTGTTGAGATTGGCTCTATTAGGAGCCCCAGTGAGGATGACCTAGTCTTTAAAATTGGGGAAGAGAAACAGTGATATACCGTAAAGGGACATGGGTGTGCTGGGGTTGGTGGAGTATAGTGAGGCACGTCCAAGGAGGTGTGAACCTATTCCTCTGAATTCTATGCAGTGATGTAAAGCAGTGTTACCCTAAGTAAATAAATAATTTTAAATCTCAAAAAAAACAACAACCCAAAAAACAAAACTAAAGTTCCTGTTTATTGGCGGCATGCTCTCTGTGGTGCTCTGCAGTGCACTCAGGGAGGTCAGAGGCCTGTGTTTTGAGACAGTGGATAGTGGGGAGCAAAGACTGCTATCATAGGAGATTTACTTTAGCAGAATCTAAGTGTGAACCAGAGAACCCAGTCCAGTCTATACTCTGCTAGTAAACAAAGCCTTGAGCCCTAATGCGTGAATAACCCTCTCAGCAGAGAAAGACAAGCATTTTTATAATTAACCTATTCAAACGGAGGCACTTTTTTTTTGCATTTTTTTCTACTCTGAGGGTTGTGCCATAGCTTTTTCAGAAATACTGCTGTGCAGATACAAAATCTCTAAACCCTCATGAGCCTTTATTAGAAGTCCTGAGTAATCAGAAGCCAGTAGTGGAAAAGGCCCTTTACACTTCGCCTTTCACAGTGAGCCCTGACTACTCTTCTCTCAAGAAAATTGATATAAAAAATGATTTGGGGACCTCCCTAGTGGCATAGGGGTTGGAATCTCAGCGCTATCAGTCTATCACCAGCCACTGCAGCACGAGTTCGATCCCTGGCCAAGGAGCTAACCACATGGCGCAGCAGATCTCTCCTGTCTTACCCGCTGCTCCCCTCAGCAGCGAATCTCAGTAGATCTGCATATTCTGCTCCCCACTCTGTCTCTGGTGAGTCCTCCCACCCCCTTTCCTCTGACCTACACCCCAGTTCTTGTATGCATGAATAAATAAAAAATAAATCTTAAAAAATTAAAAAAAAGATTTTGGTCACATTAGGTCAAGATGGCAGCCTAGCACTTGTAAATTTGTTTCTATCCTTCACAAATCCCTTAAAACATCAGAATAGAAAAGGACTAAGAGGGCCTCCCTGGTAATACAAGTGGTTAAGTCTCAACACTGTGAAGCTATCACCAGCCACTGCAACACAAGTTCGATCCCTGGCCAGGGAGCTGACCCAAATCGCGCAGTAGACCTCTTCTGTCTCCTGTCTTGCCTGCTGCTCCCCTCAGCAGTGTATTTCAGTCAGTCTGCCTGTTCTGCTCCCCTCTTTGTCTCTGGTGAATCCTCTCACCTCCCCCCACCGCACCTCTGGTCTTACACCCCAACTCTTGTATGCATAAATAAATAAATCTTTTTTTTAAAAAAGAAAAGGGCCAAGAGTGGAAGGAAGGCGTAGCCTTAGCAGTTCAGAAATTGAAAGAATCACTTGAGGATAGAACTCAGATACGATCGTATTGATGAGAGGAGAAGGAGCCCAGTCCAAAATCTTCAAAAGAAAATTATTAGAATCAATCTAGAGAAAATCAAACTTCAGAATGAATAAATACAAAGAACAAGGGGCCCTTCCCCCCATAAAGAGTTGCATTCCGAAAGAAGTATCAGCTGGGTTCGATTTCTTCACCGCAACACTCTTTTTCTCTTTCCAAATGCTGCTCTTTATAAGGAAGTCATTATGTGCATCCTGCGCTGAAGGAGTGGGGAGTTATGCTCCCTTGGCTTGAGAGCGTATCTACGTAAGTTATTTTAAATTCCTCTGTAGGGGAGATTTGTTTACTCTCCTTTTATTTAATCAACCATTTACTAAAATCAGTATGGATTTCTCAATATTTATTTTATATTTTGGATTATAATATAATGCTACCTTATTTTGTTGCTCAAATTATTCCAACTTGGCCGTGGGAGTTTCCTTTGTCTCCTGTACCCCTTTGATATATTCCTATCATTGCAGGGCTTGGATTTTTTTTGTATGTTTATCCGGTTTTTATAATTTTTTAAAAGGTTTATTTATGCATACTAGCTGGGGTGTATGCCAGAGGTGTGAGGTAGTGAGAGGATTCACCAGAGACAGAGTGGGGAGCAGAACAGGCAGACTGATGGAAATACACTGCTGAGGGGAGCAGCGGGTGAGACAGGAGACAGGAGAGGTCTGCTGAGCCATGTGGGAAGCTCCCTGGCCAGGCATAGAACTCGTGGTGCCACAGTGGCTAGCTGAGACTAACCCCATGCACCACCAGGGAGGTGTGGGTGGGGGCCACTATTTTAAATGGTGTCAAGATAGGAGGCATTTGATTAATGGCATGAGTGAAGTGAGGGAAGGAGTTATGTGGCTATCTGAGAGAAGCACACTCTATGTAGAAGCAACAAAGTGAAAAGACCCTGAAGTGTTATTCACACAATGAAATATTATACAGTACTCAAAATAAATATGACACACCAACATGGAAATATATATGGATGAATCTTAGAAAATTAAATATTGAGGGGAAGAAATAGATTCTCAAAGAATACATATAGCCTAAATCTTTTTATAAAGTTAAAATCAATTATAATAAAAACATATACTTTGCAGGTATGTGTATATACCCAATTTTATCATCTATAAATTTATATTTAGTACAGATATCATAAACATAAATTATATATATCTATACAATTTAGATATACATGACATTTTATTAATTGGAGTGATGCAGAATGACAGACACAAGATTCAGGATGATGGTTCTTTGCCAGGGGCCGCAGGAAATGGGAATGAGATGGGGGCCACATAGTTAGATTTGGGTTTGGGCTCATGGATACTTAATTATATTAAAGATGACTAAAAATGAGCCATTCTTGGATTATAATGAAAATGTGCCATGAACCAAGGATTGAAATTTATTTAATTTTATTCATTGGAGGATCAACGGGGGAAAATATTGAAAATGAAGGGGCCATAGTTGACATGCTTATGCACTAACAAGAAGACCAGTGTGGCTGGAGCAAAGTAAGGGGAGGTAGGATTAGTAGTGGATGTGGTGGAGGAAGTTTGATCCCTGGCCAGGGAGCTGACCCACATTGGTGCAGCAGACCTCTCCTGTCTCACCCACTGCTCCCCTCAGCAGTGTATTTCTCTCAATCTGCCTATTCTGCTCCCTACTATGTCTCTGGTGACTCCTCTCATCCCCCGCACCTCTGGCCTATACCCAAGCTCTTATATCCATAAATAAACAAATCTTTAAAAAAAAAAAGGTTTATCTTCCCTGCTGAGTAAAGAATGGACTATATGGGAGTAGGCATAAGAGTGAAAGCAAGAAGGCAAATTAAAGAGGCTAGTTTGGTAGTCAAGATGATAGTGGATTTGCCTAGAATCGTGGAGGTGGAGGTTATGTAAAAAGTAATCAGATTTTGTACATATTTTGAAAGTAAAGGAGATAGGATTTGCTGCTGTGAAAGAAACTTCAAGGATATTTGATCTGAGAAAAGTGGATGGATGGAATTCTCATTTATTGTGATGGTGAATATGCAGGTTGGGGAAAGGAAGCAGAATTTGGACATGTTTGGTTTCAGATGTCTATTATTTCAAGTGGAGGTGTCAATTTTAGATATCTTGAAGTATAGAGGAGATATCCAGGTTGGAAATTTAAAATTGGAAGTACATGATATAAAAATGGTATTTAAAACCATGAAACTGGCTTCTGTCTCCAAGGGAAAGAACACAGACAGGAGATTTACATACTGAGTCTCAGGGCAATCCAACATTAAAAGTTTGAACAGAGGGCCTTCCTGGTGGCATAGGGGTTAAGTCTCAATGCTATCATGATACCATCTCTGTGGCCTGAGTTTGATCCCCTGCAAGGGAGCTAACCCACATGGCACAGCACCAGCTCCTCCCCTCAGCAGTGTATTTAAGTAGACCTGCCTATTCTGCTCCCCATTGTCTCTCTGGTGAATCCTCTCACCTCCCCTCACCCCCCATCCCGCACCTCTGGCCTACACCCTAGAATTATTCTATGCATCAATCAATCAATCAGTCAATCTTAAAAAAATGTTTGAACAGAGGAGATGGATTAGCCGGTATGGGATTAAGAGTACTATGAGGGGGTGGGCTTAAGGAAGTTAAGATACCAAAGTGTTTTAAGAAGAAGATCATAGTCATCTCTATCATATACTCCTGTGAGTCTGACGAAAATAATAACTGAGATTTATTTTTGGTTTTGGAAGGTAGAGGTCATTGGCAACTTTGATGTGAGCAGTTTCACTGTCATAATGGTGACAAAAACCTGACTGGAGTGGGTTCAAGGAAGAATAGGAGAGGAATTGGATATGGTAAGTATAGACAACTATTTCCAGGGTTGTTGCTATAATGGTGACAGGGAAATTTAATAGTAGCTGCAGTGATATTCTGTTTATTCATTTGCTAATTATTTATTGAATGTCTACCATGTGCCAGGAATTTGGATGCAAGAGTGAACAAAAATAGATAAATCCTGGCCTTTATGGAGCTTGCAGTCTAACGGAGAAGAGACATAATAAACAAATACATTTTATAGTATACTAGAAGATAATACATGCTATAGGAAAATTGATAGGGGGTGGAAGGTTTTTTAAAAGCAAGGAAGGCAATACTTCATTGAAAAGGTGACTTTTGAACAAAGGCTTGAGAGAGGTTAGGGCAGTAGTCATGTGGAGATCTGGAGTAGAGCTTTCCAGATGGAAGAAACCAGTGCAAAAACGCTAAGGTGTGAGTTTGCATAGTATGTTGAAAAAATAACAAGGAGGTCATTGTGACTGGGGAAGATTAAGAGAAGGTGAAGGAAAGTAGCAGGAAATGAAGCTGAAGCAGTAACAGGAATTCAGATATTAAAGAACTTGTAGCTATTTTATAGATACTGGTTCTACTCTTGTTGAGATGGAGAACCATTGAAGAGTTTGAAGCAGACAAGAGATTTTAATTTGATTTTCGTTTTTAATAGAAAAATCTGGCTTGTGTTGAGAATAGATTGTGGTAAGAGGCAACGATTAAAGACCAGTTTGGAGGCTGTTGAAATAAATAGTCCAGGCAGGAGATAATGACGGCTTGAACCGGAATGGTAGCTGTGAAGAAATGTTGAACTAATGTGTTCAACCATGAGAAGTGGTTGAGTTTCTGATATATTTTGAAGAATCAATAGGATTTGCTGATGACTTGAGTGTGTAGTGTGAGAGAAAGAGAGAAGTCAAGAAAATTCTTAAGATTTGGAGTCTGAGCACTCAAAAGTATAGAACTGCCAATAATTGAAGATTGTGGATAAAATAGGTTCAGGGACATGTGTGTGTCAGTGAGACAGAATGGAAAGAGTCTGGACTTACAATCTCGGACATATGTTTGAGATGTCTTTTGGATATTCACCAGAGAAATCAAGTAGGTAGTTGGCTAGACAAGTCTGGATTTTAAGGGAACAGTCTAGGCTAGCGGGTGTCATTGTTTTTCAGTTACAAGACTAAATGAGATCACCAAGGGAGGGAGTGTGGACAGAAAAGCCCAAGGATAGAATTCTAGGAGAGAAGAATCCGTGAAGAAATCTGAGAAGGAGCAGTCAGTGATATAGGAGGAAACCAAAAGAAGGTAATTGAAGAAAGCGTTTCCAGGAAGGAGAGGTCAGCTGTGTTGCAGACAGGTAAAGTAAGATTCAGACTGAAAATTGACACATTGGACTACATTGATTAAGAAGAACAGTTTCCATGGAGTGGTTGGGGAGGAAGCCTAATGGAAATGGGATAAGAGAGAATAGGCGGAGAGAGCTTGGAAACATTGAGTATATAGAGTCTTTTCAAGTGTTTTTGCTGTGATGGGAGTACATACATAAGTGGAGCTGGAGCTGGAGGGAGAAATTGGATCAAGAGAGCTTCACTGTTTGTTATGGCTTTTACGTTGGAGAAGTAACAGCATTTTTGTAAGCTGATGGGAGTGATCCAGTATGGAAGGGGGAAAAAATGATGATGTTAGAGATATGGGGATAAGTGGTTAAGCCAAGACCTGAAGTAGCTGAGAATAGAGGAGCTGGTCCACAAGTAGAAAGACAGGCTCAGGGAAGAGTCATCTATAATGACAATTTGAGAACTGATAGTGTTTTGGCACCCTTTTGCATGCTTAACGGTTATGGGGAACAATGAACAACTTCTCTTTATGTTGGTTATTTCTATTAACACTGTATTACACATTAAAACATAAATTTAAAAATTATTTATTACAAAATAACAAAACACTTAGAGGTTAACATAAGCAACACATTTTTATGAAAAATAACAATATTTCCCAAAATAAAACAAACAAACAAAACCATTAGTGAGAAGAGTGGCACCTCACATTTAAAAATCTTGTTACTGCCTGGCTTAGTAGAAGGTGAATTTTCATATCTTCTGCACTCAGTCTGTTGTGATATGTTGTTTTTAGTAGACATGTATGGAGAAAATGCAATTTTATACAGGTATGTAGTTGGATACAGGAGGATCTCATGAACTCCCAGGGCTTCTCAGACCACGTTTTCAGAAACATTGATCTATGGTAATGGGAGAGAAGCTACATGTTGGTAGAAGTGGATCGATGGAGTGGTGGGGATATGTGGAAGGTATTGGGGGTTGGAATACAAGGGTATATGGTGATGAACTTTGGGTACATTGGTGGTGGGAGAACTATGGTGACCACACCTGAGGGGAGAAATCATATATTGTCCAAAAATTAATGATGTAAGGCAAAAGTACTGTATTTAAAAATTAAAAATAGATACATAACTCCATATTAAAAATACAAATGATGAAGCAGGTAAACTTTATCAATAATAAACTACAATTTGAGTAACTTTTGCACAATTGACAATATAGTGCCCATGTTGTGGTTCATATTTTAGATCATTTTTCCTCTTACAACTACTTAACATAGAGATGGTTGTGCGTTTTTCTCCAGCTACAATCAACTATCTGGATCTAGGAACAGAGTGGACAGGGTTAGATTTAATAGTGGGGGCAGATTTTGCCAAGTGAGTATATCAAAGTGAGAGGAAGAAAAGGCCTTGAAAGTATTTGGAATAGAGTGGTTTATAATGATTGACCAGAGAATGAGCATAAGGAGGGTAAAGGTGGAGTTCAGAGGGTCACAAGGGTGAGGGACAGGGAGCAATTGGTAAAAATTAAGGGTTTGCAAGTTTAAGTAGGGGTAAATAGTACTAGAGGGAGTGAATTGTAAAGAAAGGAGGTGGTGGTCAGAATGAGATATGTGAAAATGAGATAATGATGTGGATTCAGTTACTGGTAAGACAAAAGCCTAGGGAATGACTATGGGAGAGAGTGGCTAAGATAAGGTAAAGGGCAGGCAAGATCATTGGAAAGATGGAGATTAAGGCACCCAGAGGAAATGATGTTGGAATGATCATTTAAGAGAAATAAAGAGAAGTAATCCAGGCCTCCCTGGTGGCGCAGCGGTTAAGTGCTTCGCTGTGGAGCTGTTGGCAGCGGTGACGCAAGTTCGATGCCCGGTTGGGGAGATTCCCACATGGCGTGGCAGACCTCTCCTGCCTCACCCGCTGCTCCCCTCAGCAGTGTGTTTCCGTTGATTGCCTATTCTGCTCCCCGCTCTGTCTCTGGTGAAACCTCTTGCCGCCCCGCACCTCTGGTCTGTACCCCAGCTTGTATGCATAAAATCAATCTTTAAAAAAAAGAGTAATCTGGAGGTCAGCAGAAGAGGGGAACAATGAAAACCAGTAGATAGATATCATTGGTTGACATGAAATTCAGAGTTTGAGGGATGAGATGGGGGAAGGGCCTGGAAATCTCAATGAGGAACAAAGGAGAGTCTTTTTTTTAAGATTTATTTATTTATTTATACATACAAGCTGGGGTACAGGCCAGAGGCATGGGGTGGTGAGAGCGTTCACCAGAGACAGAGCGGGGAGCAGAACAGGCAGATCAGAAATACACTGCTGAGGGGAGTAGCGGGCGAGGCAGGAGAGGTCTGCCACGCCATGTGGGATTCTTCCCGGCGTCGAACTCGCATCGAGCGGGAACAAGGGAGAGTCTTAACCCCACTCTGTAGGAGAGTAAACATACATCATTCCCATCATTGGAGGGGTAAGTCCTGACTGCAGGGAAGATCCAGATTTCCATCTGAGTAAGATGAAAGGAGCTCACAGAGGAGACTAAGAATACAGAAGGCTTTGCTGATGATGGCTGTGAGTTCCATAAGGTACTGTGGAAAGATTTCAGTAGTTGGGAAACATGGGAGATTGAGGCAGAATGAGTCATGCACAGAGCCAAGTTGAAAGGACAGTGGACAAGTAGAGTGTTGATTTGGGAGTCTGGGACTCCTTACGGTGATTGACAAAAATGGAGATATTCTAACAAGAACAGTCCCTTATGGACTAAAGTTAGGTAGGGGTGGTGAACAGTGGTGTTTGGACTCTTGTTGATAGAAGTGAGGATGTTTGGCATGCTTGAACTTTGCCCCAGTCTGAACCTCTACTTGGAATGCCTGTCCTCTCTTGATCACTGTTGGTGGGTGAAAACTTCGAGGTGTGGTTTTAATCCCAGCATATGAATTTGTTTGATTTCACTAGGGGCAGGGCCTCCTGTTGATGTAGTTGAGGACTAAGATAGCTTAAAATAGGTATTAGAGCACAGGGCCCTGACCCTTGATGGTGGGAGGTTCATTGGAGAATTTCAATAGAATTGAAAGATAGGAGAATGACAGAGGAATGGTCTGAAAGTTGTTGTGCGGCTGAAAGAGGATGCCCACCTCACCTCCTGACTGCGGTACGTGCAATGTGTTGGTATAAACCACTTTCATTTGAAAGAGCTGTAGGGAAGCTCCATCCTCATGGGAAAGTCAAGAATCACAGTGGATATTCAGGAATCAGTTGGAGGATGGTAGTAAGAGTTTGTTCATCTTGTAATAGTGTTCCCGGAGGCATAGCAGAAGCACCTGGAGGTTGAATGGGGGGGAGAAGCACAGAGCAATATGGGATTGGAGGAAAGGAACAACAATAACAACAATAGTAATTTGGTAATAACAACAATAATAATTTAGCATTGCTTTGCGTGGGTTATCTTATTTAATCCTCATAACAATGTCATGAGTAGATCCTTTATTCTATAAATAAAATGACGGGCTCTGAGTTTAAGTGACTTGTCCAAGGTCACATATCAAGTAAGTTGAACTGAATGCTCACATATTAGGCCATGACAAAGGAAAACAAGGATGAGAGTGAGGCATGGTATTTCTGATTTACCACAAGTTTAGCAAGATAGTTAATCCTGACAGTCCCTTAATAAATAGTGGGCTCTCAGGTCGCTGCAAATTTAGCTTTATTGGGGACTGGAGGCATAAATTTCTTTTTTGTTGGTGTTCTTTACATTGTTCAATGTGGAAAGATCTCGGCAGTGTTGGGACAAATGCATTTTTTAAAAAAGATTTATTTTTATTTATTTATGCATACAAGAACTGGGGTGCAGGCCACAGGTGTACATGTGTCAGAGGTAGTGAGAGGATTTCCAGAGACAGAGTGGGGAGCATGACAGGCGGGTCTACTGAAATACATTGCTGAGAGGAGCAGTGGGCGAGATGGGAGAGATCTGCTGTGCCATGTGGGTTAGCTCAGTGGCCGGGTATTGAACTCATGCTGCAGTGGCTGGCAATAATAGCTTGATAGTGCTGAGACTTAACCCCTTGCACCACCAGGGAGGCCCCAAATGCATTTTTGTACCTGAGCTCTGCACTGTGGTTGATGGTAAGAGATAGGGGTGTGATGCTTAGATAGGTTTGTCTTGCTCTTGTGGGGATATAAATGTCAGGCTGCAGGGGCCTCTAAGGTGTAGGATTGAGAGGCAATTGGAAGAGAAAGTGAATCTAATGGAAGCCTTCACTGGCTGTAGATTCTGAGAGATGTGAGGCTGGGCAGGGATCTGGCAATGGCCCAATTCCTTCCTACAGTGAAAGCAACTCTTCCAGGATTCAAAGCTGTGGCCTAACTCTTAAAGCAACCTTTCTTCATTGGACACTCCAAGGTTTGGTGCCATGCTTATTGCTCAAGGAAATTTATGAAGAGGAAAAGGAGGCTTCATTGCAAACTTCCTTGAGCAACATTTTAGAGCTTCATGTCAATAAGACCCCTTGAAATCCTTTTAAAATTCTAAGAAGGCAAATAATTTGTTATATGTTTAATACTTATTATAGCTAGGCTAATTATTTTAGTAAATTGTATGATAGGCTTGGGTTTTTTGTGTCTTGTGCTACTTGTACTTTGAGGAGCCTTGTAAAACAAATTGCACAGAACATTTATGTACAAATCAAATAGTACAGAGAGTACATATGTCTAAAACATAAAGGTCCTTTATAGCTATTTTTGGCATAAATAAATGAAGTTCATTATTTATTTTAAAATCTGAGGTTTATTTTGGGACTTTTTTTATGACATATGATTTATTATAGCAGTGATTTGTTTAAAGATGAATCCTTTGTCAGGAGTATCATCCAAAATATAACCTTTGAAAAAACAGAATCCATTTTATAATGATACCATGTACAACACAAAACCAGAAACAGATTGTAGTGAAAAGTGGGCCTTGCTTATATATCTGTGTAGGTAGGTTATGAGTGAAAGTATTCATGCACACATACAGAACTAAATGTCTCATTAACACTAATTACCTACGTTGGCATTTGTCAGAACTCACATTCACTTTCTGTGATTATCAGAGTGTAGGAAAATGGATTAAAGCATGTGTGTAGAGGGCCTCCCTAGTGGCCTAGTCTCATTGCTAGGCCTGAGTTGTCCTAAGTTTGATCCCCAGCCAGGGAGCTAACCCACATATGGTGCAGCAGACCTCTTTTGTCTCACTCGCTGCTGCCCTTAGCATTGTATTTCAGTAAATCCTCCTGTTCTGCTCCCCACTCTGTCTCTGGTGAATCCTCTCACCTTCCTACCTCTGGCCTACACTCCAGTTCTTCTAGCAAAAATAAATAAAATCTTAAAAAAAACAAAAACAAAAGTGTGTACATGTAACTGTGTCTATCCCCATGTATACTGCATGTCATAATTAGATAGAGTATAATTTTTATAGAATTTAAAGTTAGCTATTTCCACCACTGCAGATGTTCAGCATAATTCTTTTTACTACATCTAAAATTAGTAGCTTTCTCAAAGTTCAAGAAATTAGGACGTTCAACTAGGTGTTATTAATTTTGGGGTCTAAGTTAAATTTTATTTATTAGTGAAATATATAGTTATTTCAATGGTTATCATATATAGATTGCATACATTAACTATTTCACTCATGTCAACTGCTTAATAGTAATTGTTTATTGTTGTTATATTTATTATTACATGGGAATCTCCCAGGGTTATGTGAGAGTTGCCAGGAGCGGAAAGTTGTTTGGCAAGAAGCCTGACAGTATAGCTCTAACCATAGCTTGGGGTCTCAACGTCAGGGTTTCATGTTCTAAAACTCAATATTCTAAATGTCTCAGAGCTGATTGGTATGGGGAATGTGGATTCATGGGAAGGACATTCACAAGATACTGCTATATAAGCCAGAATACCAATTTATTAATTTACGAAGACAATTGTTCATTCGGATTTGATTTGAAAATAGCAGATTCTCTCCCTGTGGGCAGAGCTTCATGGGAAGCTAAATTATAACCAGATGATTGTTGCTGTCAAAACAAGGTGAGTTCGTTGCACAATTCAAATACCTAGCATTTGCTATGATGGCTCCAAGCGCCCATTTCTCCCATAGAGACTATAGAGTACTCCCCCTGGAGAGGCTGGGGCATTTGTTTAAAGGTCATTGCACAACCACCCCACCGCCTAGGTAGTGCCTGTTTAGATTTTGTGTTTTCCTATGCTACCTTCACTAATTAAAACCCGTGGTTGGCTCTCCTTTTTAGAATCACACAAGTAATTCATGTTTCTTTAGCTGTTATCTCTCAAGATTAGGCTAACATTGCTTGCCTAAAGGCCATTCTATCTTCAAGAAAGTTACCTCTTTTGATCTATTGCTCAACTTGTAAGTATGGGGTGAGGTTGGGTTTGGCAACCTAGTGAATAATTCTATGGGGGCATTTCACAGTGGTCAGTGAATATGGTTGCTAGATTAAAATAAAGGACACCCAATTAAGATAACAAGTATTTTTTTTTAGTATAAGTATATCCCAAATATTACATGAGATACAGCTATACTTAAAAAACGTATTGTTTATTATGTGTAATTCCAATTTAACTGGATGTCTTGCGTTTTGACTTGCTAAACTTGGCAGTCCTATGACTGCATGATGCGACGCGGCTTGCTTGTTTGATTCTGGTTGGTAAGCACCATGCCATTAGGTTGTCTCAAAGAACGAAAACCGTTCTCCCCAAGAGTGTGTGGGTTGACAGGAGGGAGCAACGAAACACGGAAGAAACTTGATCCTTTGAGGAACCCGTAAGGGCTGCTACAGCCCCAAATACTGCCTTGATTGATTTCCCCGCCCCCTCCATTCTGTTCTTCCAGGAACTGAAAGGATTGCTCTAGCTCTTCTGCCTTCTTAAGTCCCGCCCTTGCAGCTACCGGCTCTGGAGAGGAATCGGTAGCACAGAAAGGGTCGGCGAAGCTCCAATGTGTTCGGAGGAGCGGAAGCAGGCAGATTTCACCGAGAGCCGTAAAGTGCTGCTGGCCGGCTCCTTTTCCGGATAACGACTACAGCCCAGACCGTCAGTGCCGGCCTTCCTCGTGTGAGGGGATGTGCCGGACCCTTGCTAATTCAACTCCCCCTTCTTCTCCCCATTAGGGGCCCTTGTCCGTCATCGCCCCCCTTCACCTTGGATCGTGTTTAAGAAGTAAGGACGTGCTGTGGCCTCCGTCAGCAACTCACAAAGGCGGTGGGGGTGGGGAAGAAGGCGAGAGCAAAGATTCTCTTTCTCCCCCACCCCTGCCAGCCTGACTCCCTAAGGTTTTCTATAGTACTGTGCAACTCGCAACACCTTGAGCTTTCCACCCTAATCCTCACTCGGATGTTGGCCCTCCCATTTTCATTTTCTTTTTCCTTATCCTCTTTCTCTTTTGCCCCCTCTCCCAATCCTGTCTCCATTCCTAGAGTTCTACCAATCACATCCTTCCACTGTGATTTAGGGACATAGCCTCTTTAGCTGGGAGGAAAGCCCTGTACTCACTGCTATAGTTTATTAGTTATGAACTGAATAAAGGAAGGCTTGACTTCCTGGGTCAAGGGAGTGAAAGAGTCTGGGTGACAGGAAGCAAGTGGCCTGTCTTGCCTGTTGCCTAGCTGTCAAATTAACCTTGTCTGAAAAATAACGTGACTGCCCCATAGGCTATTCAATATCAGGAAGACAAAATTTCTTGGGAACCTACCTAAAGGGTTTGCCTTTCCAGATTTGGTAGACGCAAAAAGCAAAGGGGGAACATGGGCAAAGGAGGGTGGGTTTTGTGCATGGCATTTTGAAAAAAAAAAAAAACAAGGATCGCAGAAATTGTCATTATCACTTAAATCTCAACAGATTAGCAAGAACTGACTCCTGTTATATTTGGATTGGGTGGTTTTTTTTTTTTATCTGAACGCTTGAGGTTTTATTCTTGCTTTTGTTTCTTCACACAGGTTTTGTTGTAGGTGGGCATATGTGTTTCTTTCTGGATAGGATTAAGATTTTCCAGGAAAAGCATTTGTGTAACTGATTATAGATTATAATGTGAAGTATGCTTCATATCCTCACACACCTCCCTCCCCGCCCCCAACTAATTGTGCAGACATGACAGTTTATTCTAATTTTGTATTAAGACGTTGGTTTTGTGCTGGACAGAATAAAAGGGAAATGATATTTTTAACAGTTTATTTCATAATTATTTTAGGCATCTGAATTCTTGCTTGGGAATAGATGACTAATTGAAACAATGTCTTTAGCTATTCTGATGTGTCTGCTTAGAAATGCCTTTTTTTTTTTTGCAAAATTCATTTGGCAGATTTGATGAAAAAGAAAGTGTGTCCAGCTGCATCCAGTTGAAAACCTCAGTTATTAAGGGTATTAAGAACCAATTGATAGAGCAATTTCCAGGTATTGAACCATGGCTTAATCAAATTATGCCTAAGAAAGATCCTGTCAAAATAGCAAGATGGTAAGTCTTTATTTTCCTCTGTGTGCTCTTAAGTAGCTGAATATTGAATGACTAGGTTGCATTCCTGATAAATGGAATTATTTTTTACATTAACTGTAGGTTAATGATGGAAATAAATAGAATAATTCTAAAACTTGCCAATGTTTATATCCTGAAGTGTTTTTTTTTAAGAATATGACTTTGTGTACTTATTGTTTCATTAAATCATTCACTGTTTTTATTTAAAGTTGCACTTATTTCAGTCTGTACTTCAGAGATTTGTCACACTGAGCGGATATGTGAGATTAAATTGTTGCAGGTTGTATTTTTCTCTCTACTGAAATGGTATGATCAGTAAACAGTGTATACAATGTTTTTTCACGTGTATCTTTATTGAAAATTTTTAAAAGCTTACTGTATTTTTATATGTACACATTTCACATTATACAGTATTTAAAGGATGACTGGCATATTCATTTCAGAAAAATATGTAACTTAGTACTTTGTGACATTTGTCTTACAGCCATGAACATATAGAAGTCCTTACAGTAAATGGAGAATTACTATTTTTTAGACAAAGAGAAGGGCCTTTTTATCCAACCCTAAGGTTACTTCACAAATGTAAGTCTTAGAAAATATGTATTTGGGTATATGGAAAGAAAGAAAAGGAGTTGAAAGTGACTCTAGTATTTAACTTGTTATTAGTGCTAGATAATTTGGAATATAAAACTGAAATATAAATCCCTACCTTGTCAATGTGAAAAATGCAAATTTTCTCTATGCATTCCAGAAAACCCAAGAAAAAGCCTTCACTCATTCATTCAACAAATATATTGAACTTACTATATATGTGCCAGTAACTGTGTTAGATACTGGTTAGGTACTGAGACTCTGATGGGAAGCAAAGGCAGACATAGTCCCTGTCCCTATAAAGCTAACAGTCTAGTTGGGGGAATAGACAATTTGATAATTATACAAATACATATTTACAAACTGAGAAAATAGCTATAAGCATTTTCTCTTCTACCTCTTCCTCCCCCTCACATATTCCTTTTTTAATTTCATATTGAATATCTACATTTGCCTCATACAGGTAATTGTATATAAGGGAAAACACTGGGAATCCTGGTAATTGTTAGTTGAGTGCCAAGGTCACATGTCATGAAACCAAATAATATTACTTACATTTGCTTATTGTTAGGTTGAGTACATTACAAAAGAAAATGTAGTCTCAGTGCACCAGAAGTTTTCAACTGTGGAGTAAATTTTCTGCTTTTCAATCTAGTGTGTATCTGGCATTCTAGCCAAGAGGCAGGCAGGAAGGGAGTGACTGTAGGTGGTATTGATTTCTTAATTGATGAGTCTGGTTTTTGCTAAAGCAAAGTTTTGCTGGAACAGACATCAGGAGCAGTAAAGCTATTGGGCAAATCTTATCACAGGTGAAACATTGTAATATTTATAAAGGAATATTTACAATGATTTGATAAAGTATTGGTTTTAGCGGGTTGAAAAAACTTTTAAAAAACTTTAAAATGAAAATATTTGGTGATATTAAGATGTTTTGATGACATTAATGCCTACTCAACTAAAAGAGAAAAGAGACAAAATCAAACCAAATGTATTGCGTGGATCTAGATTGGATCCTGGTTTGAAAAACAAAATCCAACCCTTTCTCCCCCTTCAAAAAAAAAGATATAAAAGATTTTCTTGGGATTATTGGGGGAATTTAATGTTTTTGACTATAAGGTGATGATGTATGACTATTGTTAAACTTTTAAATGTGACAATAGTACTATGGTTTTGTAGGAGAAAAATTTATTTTTAGTTATGGTTTTTCTATATATTAAACATTTTCATAATAAGTTGAAGAAAAAAGTTCCTATTTAATAATACTACATTGGGACCAACCTTTTAGGATATCTTAAAACTGTATTTGTGCAAAGAAGCAAGAGAATATGGTGGTTAAAATCATGAACTTGAAAGACCTGGATTCATTTCTCAGTTCATAGCAGTTATTGTGTTTCCTCTTCTTTAACAATGGACATGACAGTTGTACATTATATCTTCCAGGGTTGTGAGGATTAAATGAGAGTTCACGTAATGCACTAAGACAATTCCTAGAACATATTTTAAGTGCTCAATACATGTTAGCCATTACCCAGTAAATGTGTACTGCTACTACTACTACTACCACTACTACTACTACTACTACTGCTACTGCTACTACTACTACTTATTGTCATCATCATGATCAAGGTCATCATCATCATACTCATCATCATCATCATTTTTTAAAAGATTTATTTATTTATGCATACAAGCTGGGGTGTAGGCCAGAGGTGTGGGGGTGGTTAGAGGATTCACTAGAGACAGAGTGGGGTGCAGAACAGGCAGATCAACTGAAATACACTGCTGAGGGGAGCAGCGGGCAAGACAGGAGAGGTCTGCTGCACCATGTGGGAAGCTCCCTGGCCGGGTATCGAACTCATGCTGCAATGGCTCCGGACAGCTCCACAGTGCTGTGCCTAACCCACTGCACCACCAGGGAGGCCCCATCATCATCATTAAAGGGTGGATATTAATGAGGTTGGAGATATAGAAAACAGCTTATAGCTTGTGAGCAGTGAATGGATTCATTCATTCAAGTTCCATTTTATCAATAAGATGTTTACTTTGTAGTCCTGGTAGGAAAAAGACTTACTTGTACTTGTTCTCTGGTGGGAGAGCTAGATGTAAGACATTAAAGCAAATTAATTTTTTTCAATTGTCGTTATTCCTAGACAGTCCTAAGAGGTCTAAAATGGCCCTCGCCCTACCCCCGCAGGCTTTGTTTTTAATCCTGCAGGGATTCTGTAATTGTTAGGTTATAAATTATTAGCCAACAGACATACTCACATAAAATAATTTTTAAGATTACAGAAAGACTTCATTGTAGAGATTTGGAAAATGCAGAAATAAAATCACCTGTATTCTCATAACCTAGAGATAATCATCATTACTATATTAGTTTACTTCTCCCGATTATTTCTTGTGGGGTGTGTATGTAATTGTGTATTTCATTTTTATTTTTTTTAAGTTTATGCATACAGGAGCTGGGGTGTAGGCCAGAGGTTGGGGTGGGGGTGAGAGGATTCACCAGAGACAGAGTGGGGAGCACAACAGGCGGACTGACTGAAATACACTGCTGATGAGGCAGCAGGAGAGACAGGAGAGGTCTGCTACGCCATGTGGGAAGCTCCCTGGCAGGGGATCGAACTCTTGCTGCAGTGGCTGTGGATCGCTTCATAGTGCTGAGACTCAACCCCTTGTGCCATATTTCATTTTAAAAATATGTGGACTCTGTACAGCTTTTTAAAAAATTAATATCTTTAGAGCAGATTTAGGTGTGATACATTTGTTATATATGATAAACCAATACTGATCCATTATTACTAACCAAAGTCCATATTTTGCATTAGAACTTCCTTGTTTTCTACATTCTCCTGGTTTTGTGAAATGCGTTGTCATGTACCCATTGTTAGTGTGTCATACAGACTAGTTTCACTGCTCTAGACCTCCCTTGTGCTCTACTCTTTCCTTCCTCCTCACTCCTCCTCATTAACCACTGATCAATTGGGTGGTTTTTTCTGTATTTTTTTCACTTAACATTCTATATGAACATTTTCCAAGCTATTACATATTCTCCAAAAACATGGTTCTATTATAGAGATACTATAATATACCTTAAGTCATTTATCTTACTTTATTGTTGGACATTTAGGTTGATTTTAATTTTATTATAAACATTAGTGCTACAGTGAATATCTTTTTACCTAAATATATTGTATACCTCTCATTCTTCCTTAGGATAAAATCTTAGAAGTAGAATTATTGAGTCACAGTTTGAACCCTTTCAAGGCTGTTGATTCATGTTTAGTAGTCCTAAAGAAACCTTGTGTCTGTTTAATAAGTATTCTGGCCATATATGGGGACACTAGTTTTCCTACACTCTTGCTGGTACTGGGAATTACTTTTTTTTTAAAAAGATTTATTTATTTATGCATACAAGCTGGGGTACAGGCCAGAGGTGTGGGGCGGCGAGAGGGTTCACCAGAGAAAGAGTGGGGAGCAGAGCAGGCAGATCGATGGAAATACGCTGCTGAGGGGAGCAATGGTCGAGGCAGGAGAGGTCTGCTGCGCCATGTGGGAATCTCCCTGGCCAGGCATCGAACTCTCATTACCGTTGCCGACAGCTCCACAGCGCAGCGCTTAACCGCTGCGCCACCAGGGAGGCCCCGGGAATTACTTTTATTGAAAATATTTATCAATTTGATAAGTGGAGGATGGTGTTTCAGTTTTGTATCTGTCAGAGTACTGCAATTTTGGGAAATATTTTTCAGGTCCTTTGCCCTTTTCTAGTGAGTCATTAGTCTCACTAATTTATGTAATGTGTTTTCTTCTAGATCCTTTTATCCTGCCACACCAGCAGGTTGTTAAAGGTGTCATCAAATTTGTGCTCAGTGGAGCAAATATCATGTGTCCAGGCTTAACTTCTCCTGGAGCTAAACTTCACCCTGCTGCAGTGGATACAATTGTTGTATCCTTCCCAGGCCATAAGTGTGGAAAAATGTACCCATTATATTCTTGTCATTGCTGAAAGATCTATCATCCAAGAGAACATTAGATGTATTTTGCGGGGGGGGGGGAAGTTATTATTATTACTATTATGCCTTTCTGGTTATATTTGAAGATATCAGAAGTGACATTATTTCTTGGATCTAAACTGTGTCCTAGTTTAGAAGTTAAATAAGATCAAGTAACAAAAGACTCCCAAAAGCTTTCAGCCCAGTTAAGGCCAATGTTATCAGAATCACGACATAGTCTACTTCTTTGGACATGAGCTTGCTACTTTTACATTTGTCTTGCCCAGATACACTAGAAAATGGAAAGAACTTAGACACAGGTAGACTATTGGAAGTGAGTGGTGGGAAGTATTGGCCATCCCCAATTTTCATTTTAAAGTTCAATTTTAAGTTAGTTGTTGGACCTCAGAACATGTTTTCTCAAAGAGAAATGTTTCTCAAAGAGGAAATCAATGGAGAAAAGCCCCAGATAATCCTTGCAGATCTATTCAATTTGTGATATAGCTGAATAATTCTATATTATTTCCATTTACATGGTGCTGTTTCAGCTGTATGCTAGATTAAATAGGTTTTTGTCAACTAATCTGAACAGGAGGACATTTCCTTTGTCATAAAGTGACCATTTGTCTCAGATCGAGAAAAAGGCTTGTACTTGGTGAGAATGGGTAAATCACTGTGGATTGGGAAAGCCATTGGAGTAGATTTAAGAGTGTGTTCTGTGCTCTGCTGTGGCATTTATATCTAAGGAGTAGTATGAATTGTATGTTTATGTCTTAGGAGCAGCTGGTATTGGCATAGATACTGGTCACATAATAGATGCTCAAATATTTATGGAATGTTGAATGAATGAATGAATTGAAAATCAATGGAGGAAAGTATTTTGTGAGGACAAGTTAACTCTTTATCTTTATGCTATAAGTTTATAGTTCTATTATTCCCCTTAAATGGATAATTTTCCTAGTAGCTAGCCTTCACTTTTAAAAAATTAATTTTTATTTTGAAATAATCATAGACATTTAGAAATTTGCAAAACTGGTACAGAAGCTACTATCTAAAATATGGACTGCAATGTTTAACATTCTAGATATTTCTAATGATAACCAAAACAGTCTGGTTGTTTTAGAAAGGTTGAAACTTAATGACACTCTTAAAGGTAGCTTGGAGATATAATTGTTTTTTAACAGGCCCTTTGCATAAAACAACCATTCAGTGATTGAAACACTAGAATAACTGATAATTATTTATTTCACAGTTTTAAATATTTATGTGTAAGAAATGTTATTTCCTTTTTTGTATGACTTACTTTAATTTTGTTGGCTTTGGGTTACTGTATTAACATTTAACTTGAAAACCAAGAATGACTATTAGATTCATTCATTCATTTGATATTTCTTGAGTTTTTACAATGTGTCCACAGACCCTGGTAGGTCTCTTTCCTCAAGAAGTTAACTGCCTGGGGGAGGATATAAGATGGTTTCAAAGTGGGTTGACTAGTAACAAGTTCATTATTTGATACCCCCTCTGCAAGGCATTTTGATAGATGCATAGTTTTCTTAGCTGTGTGTTTTCAGGCAATCATGGCAGAAGGAAAACAGCATGCTCTCTGTGTTGGAATCATGAAGATGTCTGCAGAAGATATGTAAGTCTCACGTTGGGTTTCCGTAGCTTTTGATACATGGCTAAGCCTATGCAGGAAGCATCAGAATTGCAGGGGATATTTGCTCTCATTTAGACCACATCTTCCAAATATCTAAGCACAGAAGCCTCTCTTCTGATTTTTCCTAACACGTAGGAAGCTATTCAAACCTATTTTGTCTCTGGGATTGCATTCTTTCTTAAGCACTCTGAAAAGAACCCATGTGCCAACACAGCTGTTTTAAATGCATGTATGTGGTATTTTAGGAATGTTTTATTTAGTGTGTTTTAAATTGGGTGGGGTAGGGGGAAAATGTTTTGCTGCTACTTGTTAAAACAGTGACATAGTTCAGTACCACACATTATTTATCTTATATTTTTACCTGGTGACATAGGAAACATTGAATATTAAGGAAATATTAAAGACTTAGTACCAAAGTATAGCTAGTATACTTAAAAACTTTGGAACTTATTTGATGATCAAATTTCTCCTATTAATTTGGTTTCAGGATTAGTGTAATTCTTTGATGATCTCCTGGTATGGTGATATTTTATAGACCCACTAGTTAGATCACTAGAATCCATTTTAGATATGAACTGCAGCAGAATAGTGTAGTTCAATATAGACAACAGTGTAAGTGTAATATAAATAAATTCTCTGCGTGTGGCTCAATAATTGCAAAATAGCAGTGCACTTTGAATTATATTTACCATAAATCAGCTTACAAAAATGCATTAAAATATGTTGATGTGCTTTTTTTCCTTCTACAGTGAGAAAGTCAACAAAGGAATTGGCATTGAAAATATCCATTACTTAAATGATGGACTGTGGCATATGAAGACATATAAATGAGCCTCAGAAGGAATGCACTTGGGCTAAATATGGATGTTTGTGCTATATCTGTGTTTGTGTGTCTGTTTGACAGCATGAAGACAATACCTCTGTACTTATCCTGAATAAATTCAACAGATGCTAAAATTCTGTTAGCTTCAATTTTTTTTTAATTTTTCTTAAATTCAAGTTAAAATTGGGTAACAAACATGTACATTAAAAGGTATCTGGTGAGTAACCAAACTCAGACAATTTAATGTCCTTTCTTAGGCTAATAGTATAAGAAGAAGGGCAGGAGTTGGTAAATGAACTTGCCAGTATATGGCTGAACCCCCTCCCCGAGAATATGGTTAATTCTTAATTAACCATAATTGGGTCAGAAGCTAAACAGAATTTTATCCCATTACTTCACAGCACCTGAAAATACCCTTCTCTTTTGTTTGTGTTTTTTTTAGAAAACTTTTTAATTATGGAAAATTACAAACATATGTAATAGTATGGGGAGAATAGTGTGGTGGACCTTTTGTTTCCTTCACCCAGCTTCAATTTGGGACCAGTTTTTTTAAAAAAAATATTTATTTTTGCATGGAAGAACTGGGGTGTGTGTCAGAGGTGGGGGGGTGAGGGTGGGGGAGTGAAAGGATTCACCAGATTTACTGAAATACACTGCTAAGGGGAGCAGTGGGTGAGACTCAAGAGCTCTGCTGCACTATATGTGGGTTAGCTCCCTGGCCCGGGGATCGAACTCAGGCCATAGCCGTGATAGTGCTGAGACTTAACTCCTAGGCCACCAGGAAGGCCCAATTTGTGGCCAATCTTATTTCATCTTTTTCTCCCTTGCTCCTTTGCATTCCATTCTCTATTTCAAAGCAAATCCCAAAATTGTCATTTTACCTATAATTATTTTAATATGTTTAAAAGAAAAGTGTTTTTTAATGACTGCAATATCATAATGCCTAGAAATTTAAGTTTCTTAGTATGATCAAATATTTGAACTCTTCAAATATTTGATAAATGGACTTGAATATCTCATTTTTATTTTTCTTTGTTGGTTTGCTTGAAATAGATACTGGGCAAGGTCCATATATTACACTTGGTTGTTATTTATTTCAGTCTCTACAAGCTCTCCCTCCTTTTCCCCTTTAAATTATTTAAGAAATCTAGTTGTTTTGTCTTTTAGAGTTTCCTCCCACAGCCTGCATTTTGTTGATTGTATCACTGTAAAGTAATTTAACTTGTTTTTATGCCCTGTAAACACACAAGCTTGATCAGATTTAGGTTCAATTTGTTTAGTGTCCTCTCTTGAAGCTGGGTAAAATCATACTACGCAGAAGACAGAAGTTTCAGATTTTGGTCCACACTGTATTCCTTAAAGAATGTATATTTCAGATCATAACTGGCACATGAAGGCCATGGACCTACTTCAGTAAGAATAGTAAGCTGTTTTGGGAATTAAATGATCAGTTATGAATGCATATGGTGATAAAGACCATTCTTCCTAATAAGCTTGCTGTTATTCAGGTGTCTGAGCCATCTTCATTTGGTTGTTTACAAATATATGACATGTGATTTTATTTTTCAGATGGATACAGATCTGTGTTACAGTTAAAAGTTGGTGAGAAAGGTGAGGTGGATAGTAAAAAGACAGAGACCATTTGGTTGGCTGTACCTTCCAAAAATGCACCTTCCAAAATGTAATATAGGTGAAGATTATAGATCCAGAGTCTGACCCTCAGATTGAGACGCTATTTCCCACTAATGGAACTTATAAGACATGGTGAGTCCCATGTATTAATTTATTGTGATATTTCTGCTTAAGGTAAACAATTAGTTAACGAAGTTTCTTGGTGAACATGAATGAGGACAAAGTAAGGTCGATAATTTGGAGGAATATATTATCTGATCTGGGGTAAGACCTGGAGAATTTTTTATGCTTCATTATTAATTGGAAAGCATATGCCTGCCAAAATCTTTCTAGTCCATAGAGGTGCCCTGATATTTTATTTCCTATATCTTTTTCAAATTATATGTGGAATATTTTCCTTTATATCCTTGCATATGACAGTTACATTCTACAACTTACCACATTGTTATATTTTATTATTTATTAGTGGTGGACAAAAGTATAAAAGTCTCATCAGTAACCCATATATAAATAATTTTTTAGGGTGGGTTTCTTCAACAGATAGGCTCACTGTGTGCTGATTTACTGCTTTCAAATTCAGGTGTCTTCTCCTATTTGAGACCTAGAGCTCTTTCTTATAAAGAGTCATTTATGTTGAAAATAAACTTTTTTTGGAGTCATTTATGTCAAAAGTAAACTTTGAATCTTTATTTTAGTGTTAAGGTAATGTTAATTGATCAAGATTGCCCGTGGAGTGTTAGCAATGAAAAACAGCGCGCGCGCGCACACACACACACACACACACACACACACACACACACACTTTCCTGGTTTCTGAAATAATTTATCCTTGTTTCTAACTACTGTTATGTTAGGTGTAGGGAACAATTTTTAAATATTCAACATCATCATCTGTGCTTGTTTTTCTGCTATGCTGAGGTACATCTACTGTGTTGGTTGATGCGAACTTAATATGTATGTTTCCCTGTTTCCCTTGGGTCAGAGGCCCCAGACCATTGATATTAATCAGGGGCATTTACTCTGCACTCAGGAGCCTTGTCATTTTCTCCCCTTTAGGTCATATATGGAAGCCCTCTCATTAAACCAGCAGATATATCAGCCTCTTTAGGCACCATGTTTAAAGGAAAGTTGGTTTACCCCCATTCTTGAGATTAGGAATGTAGGGAGAGTCTGTTTTCTTTCAAATGATTTCTCTCCAGTTAATTTTTAGTTTCAAAATTAATTTTGTGTCAAGCCAATCCTACAGTCTAATCTATTTCTGTGTACCTGATATACTTTTACTCAGTCAGGGTCAGTTCAGCACAATGGACATAGATTACACTGGCCAACATTGAGATCGTTAGTGACTTAAAAAGGCCCTAATCTTGGTGTGCTGAACATGAATATAACCCTGAAAATTTTTTATTAGTTTTGAAGATATTTCATATAATTCATTTTATATGTTTCACCGTGTTAATTTATCCAGTAGGACTTCAACAACATCCTAAATCAGCCTAGGTTGATGTAATATTGCATCGTATTGCATAATACCATCATGCACACATCATCCAGAGTTGACTGCATCATTTTCTGATGCAATGCAATACGACTGCCAGGCTGCTGAAGTAAGCTGACGTCAGCAGTGTACTATAGAAAGCCCTGTCGGAAAGGTTGAGCATTGAAAATATTTCAGACTTTGTGTGAGACAGTTGAAGCTACTATTCCATAGAACTGTTATTATTTTAGCCATTTAGGCACAGTACAGAACAGTCATGACTCGAAAGTGCGTTAATAGCGTGGACAATTTTTGTTGTATTTGTGGGGAAGTGACATTTGCCAACCAGAAGAAAAATATCACTTCTCAAGTGAAGAAGACTTCTCATCTTTATTTTGGATGCAAGGTTGGTGACTAAGACAAGCCTTGGGCCCTGCATATATGCTGTGCTCCATGTATAACACAACTTTCACAGTGGTTCAGTGGCAAAAGACCATCAATGCCGTTTGCAGTCCCCATGGTGTGGAGAGAGCCAAGCAACCACAGAAAAGACTGTTACTTCTGCTTGGTTCCTCCTCTTTCTGGCAGAATAACAAAGCAAAAGAAGTCGAGAATAGTCTACCCAAACATTCCGTCAGCATTGAGACCAGTTCCACATGGTGAGGGACTTCCTATTCCAGAACCTCCAGCAGAATATTCTCTTGATTCATCTGATGAGGACAAGGGTGAGCCGACCTATTCTCCTGTTCCATCAGCATGCAGTGATCCAGATTTTCACTGTGGTCCATCATCAACCCCACACAGACTAACACAGGAAGAACTCAGTGACCTGGTTTGTGATTTGGACTTCTCCAAGAACAAGGCAGAATTGCTAGGATCAAGACTCCAACAGTGGAATCTTCTAGAAGATGTCACAATTCCTTGATATCGAAAGAGCCACCAGCAGTTGGAGCCTTTCTTCAGAAAGGAAAGTACTCTGGTATTCTGTTGCGATATTGAGGGCCTCATGAATGCCTTAGAAATCACTCATGACCCACAAGAATGGAGACTATTTCTAGACTCTTCGAAACTGAGTTTTAAGGCTGTGCTTTTGCACAATGGAAACCATCTTCCATCTATTCCAGTGGCGCATGCTGTCCACATGAAAGAGACATATGATAACAAAGCAGCTACTGAATTCCATTGAGTATAACAAGTACAACTGGCACGTCTGTGGTGATTTGAAGCTAGTTGCCCTTTTTTTTTTTAAAGATTTATTTATTTATACAGGCAAGCTGGGGTTACAGGCCAGAGACGTGGGGTGGCGAGAGGGTTCACCAGAGACAGAGTGGGGAGCAGAACAGGCAGATCAGAAATACACTGCTGAGGGGAGCAGCGGGAGAGGCAGGAGAGGTCCACCGCACCATGTGGGATTCTCCCCGGCTGGGTGTCGAACTCACATCGCGCGTTGCCCACAGGTCCACAGCGCAGCGCTCAACTGCTGCGCCACCAGGGAGGCCCTAGTTGCCCTTTTAATGGGACTGCAGCAGGGATATACAAAATACATGTGTTTCTTATGTGAGTGGGATAGCGGAGCAAGTGAATTGCTCTACTTGCGGAAGGAATGGCCTCGCAGACCAAATGTAGCAGTTGGAGAGAAGAATATCCAGCACCCAGCTCTGGTCGAGGCTCACAAAATCCTGCTACCACCCCTTCACATCAAACTAGGTTTGATGAAGAATTTCGTGAAAGCCATGGACCGGACCTCGCCAGCTTTCAGATACCTGCATGAAAAATTTCCTCAACTCAGTGAAGCAAAGATTAAAGAGGGCGTTTTTGTGGGTCCTTAGATTCGAGAGCTCTTCGAAGATGACCAGTTCAACAACTTGCTGCAGGGTTATGCGAAACAAGAATGGAATGCTTTTCGCTTAGTGTCTACTAACTTTCTTGGGAGTGTTAGGAAAGAAAATTATAAGGAACTAGTAGAAGACATGCTGATGCAGTATCAGAAACTTGGCTGCAGTCTGTCTCTAAAGATCCACTTCCTTCATTCCCATATGGATTTCTTCCCTGAAAACTATGGTATGGCTAGTGATGAACATGGCAAATGTTTTCATCAAGATATTGCATCAATGGAACAAAGTTACCAGGGAAAATGGTCCACTACAATGCTGACTGACTACTGCTTGACACTCCCCAGAGATGCTCCTGAACAGCTGTATAAGAGACAAGCGAAGAAATCTAAGAAGTAGTTTATGAATTGATTTTTTTTTACAGGTATTAACCGTAGGCCTCTTACTATTGGCATGCATTTCGTGATGTAAACATAAATTTATTGCAGATTACAAAAAAAACTAGAGCCAAAATTAGAATTTGACTGTCATATTCGTGTTGAGCACATACAAATTGATAGGAAATGACTAATTTTATTTCAGTAACATGACTTTTGTAAAAATTTGTTGACCAGTGTTATTTACCAGGTTATAGGTGATGTGACACAAAGATGAATAATACACAAGTAGCCCTTACCGTTGAGGAGCTTCCATTCTAGTGAATAAATTTACATTAAAGAAAAATATGGGGAATGTAACAACCCAATGGCAATTTAGAAAACCAGTAGGAAGTTACTTGTACTTTCCCAATTTTAGGTGTCAAAAGTTGTTGTTAAAAGTCACACATGAACTGAATATGAAATATATTTTAAAATTATATCCAGTGTCAGGAGGTTAAAAAAAATACAGCTGTCTTGAACTTGCAATGATTTAGCTTTGCAAATCGGATTGTTGTTCCACTGGGCAGTAATATAAATAAAGGCCTTGGTAACCCTCTTCTAGTAGACCATACTCTAGTTTGCTGGTGTTCTGTTGGTAGGCATATTTTTCCTTTGTATGTGTGTGTGTGTTCTGGACTCAAAACAAGCAGCTGGGTTTATCCTGGAGGTAGTCATGAAGGTTACTAATCAAGGGGTTCGATAATACCCAAACAAGGTCATATGACATTTGTCAAGTAATGATTTTATCTAGCCAAGCTCCCCCTTTGTATACAAATCAGCTACTGAGGCTCCAGTATTTCTAAGCATAATATTCACAAGATATAAGAATGGCATATGACTAAATTTGTAGAAGTATTTCATTGTAATATTTTACTTTTTTAATTCATGAGAATACTAATGACGTAGCAATTTATATGTTAAGGGGAATAGGAATGTATGCCCAAATGAAATGTAGTAATTGTTTTAACTTTGTTTATCTGGCTTCCTTAATTTTAAGAATATCTCTCGAGGCTCTTTAAGAAACCAAAGTGTTCTAATTTCTAAAGGATTATTCATTATAAAGGATTTATAATGAAAGAAAAATAAAAGAAAATGTATGCATCCTATGTCAGTATAATCATCACATTTAAGGTCTCAAGCAATGCAGAACTTATTCAAGTTATGCAGTAATCTGTAAGATTTAGGGCATTAAAATATTTTGAAATATTTGTTTATGTTTAGTGTGTTATTAATTGTATTTAAGTAAAATTTAAGTATTTAAGTAAAAATTGGGCTACATATAATTGTATTTTTAATATCCCAATCTCAGCAATAGTTCCTGAAGAAATCATGTCTGTCAACATGAAGACTGATGCATGTAAATGTATACTTTGTATTGTGTTTTTAAAAAAGATTTATTTATTTATGAATACAAGAGCTGGGTGTAGGCCAGAGATGCCAGGGGTGAGGGGATTCACCAGAGACAGAGTGGAGGGCAGAACAGGTAGATCTGTTGAAATACATTGCTAAGGAGAGCAGTGGGTGAGACAGGAGAGGTCTGCTGTACCATGTGGGTTAGCTCCCTGGCCAGGGATAGAACTCATGCTGCAGTGGCTGCAGATAGCATGCTGCAGTGGCTACGGATTGCTTCATAGTGCTGAGACTTAACCCCTTGTGCCACCAGGGAGGCCCCTGTATTATGTATTCTTTATGTTTGTCTGTATGCTTTTTTGTAGCAGGTAAAAAAATGAGTAGATATAATGAACTATGAACACTAGTTTATTTAATACTCTATTAAAAGTAATTACATACTTGTGAGAGACTACCTGTCATCAGAACAGGAGTGAATGAATGGGATTGAGAGCCAGCTGTAAGTTTATGTTGAGACTCTTAGGTGGGTTAGTTGCTTCAAGGATGGTTATTTTGGAGAATATAGTTTATTTATGGAAAGAGATATTGGAGAAGAGTCACTGAATTTTGCCTAGTAATATCAAGTTCCTTATAACAGGTCATACAAACTAATTAGTACTATGAGTATTTATTTCCCTGTTGGAGTGAAAAGGTAAAGAACACCAAACTTTATCTTTGAATACTTTGGGAAATAAAAGATCAATTGGTGAAACCATTTCTACAAACTAGCTGATACAGTCAATGACATAACTCACTATTGTCCAATTCTAATTAAATGGATTGTCTTACACATATTTATTTTTTTAAAGATTTATTTCATTTATTTATGTACACAAGAACTGGGGTGCAGGCTAGAGGTGGGGTGGGAGAGTATTCACCAGAGACAGAACGGGGAGCAAAACAGGCAGATCGACTGAAGTACACTGCTGAGGGCAGCAGTGGGCGAGGCAGGAGAGGTCTGCTGCGCCATGTGGGTCAGCTCCCTGGCCACTCCTGCTGCAGTGGCTGGTGATAGTATCATAGTGCTGAGACTAAATTTAACCCCTGTGCCTCCAGGGAGTCCCTGTCTTACAAATGTTTAAATCCCAAAATTTAAGGATAAAACAAAACATGATTTCACATTTTAATTTTTATTGCTCTTGTTCTATTCCCCAACTTTAAAATACTTCAATTTCAGCGAATATGTGAATACTGGGGACTTCTAAGGCATAACCATTTTCTTCACTTCCTTCAAGTTCATTGTTAGTGTTCTCAGGATTTACCATAGAGGGAAAAACCCCTACATTTAAAAGATAGATAATTTTAAATTTTTTTAAAGATTTATTTATTTATGCATACAAACTGGGGTACAGGCCAGAGGCATGGGGCAGCGAGAGGGTTCACCAGAGACAGAGTGGGGAGCAGAACAGGCAGATCAGAAGTACACTGCTGAGGGGAGCAGTAGGCAAGGCAGGAGAGATCTGCCGCGCCATGTGGGAATCTCCCTGGCCAGGTGTCGAACTCGCGTTGCCGCTGCCGACAGCTCCACAGCACAGCGCTTAACCGCTGCGCCACCAGGGAGGCCAATAATTTTAATTTTTAACACTGGACTTGTCATTGATAGCTATTAACTTTCGTATAATCTATGGTGAAATCAGTAATTTCTTCTGATATTCACAAGCATGTGAGCAAAGATAGAATTTTAAGTAATAAATCATTTGTTTTAACCATGCACTTGTTTGGAGAAAGTGCCATTTCTCCAAACATATGCTTTCAAAGCAAATTAAACTCAGTTTTCTTTACCTCAGGGAAAGCCATATGGGGAGTCTTTCAAAGTTAACAATACACTTTTATTCTCAAGAACTTCTGTTTCAAAGGGGATACTTTTTGTCCCCAAATGCTGGGATTGTCCTATGTTGAAGCCCTCAGGTTTAGACACTTGCAAACTGGTAAGATGATTTCATGGTGAAACTGCATGTTAGATTGACACCATCTATTAATAGTCCTTGAGTGAGCTTTAATTTGAGACAGCTTTGAAAAGCAGCACACACTTCCAGTTTTGCTTCCCTATCAACAGGGCTTGAAGTGTCTTTGCATGCTGATATTTTAACAAATTTTAGATTTTTGTTATCTGAAATGGTTTAAATGCACTTCTTATTTTGCATACTGTTTTCATCAGTTCTAATATTGCCTCATTCAAAATTCATTTTTTAAAGCCAAAACTCAGTGTTCACTTAAACATCTGGATTAAATTGGGCAGGGTGAGGAGAGTAGGAGGAGAGTACTTTTTGCCTTGTAGGCTCTGGATATCTTTCTTAGAGGTGATTGTCCAAGATCAGGAAAAAGTTTGTTTTTGCATGACTAAGATTTTTCTAAAGTTTGCTTGTGCAAACATTTTAGATTTAAGTAGATTCAACCTGAGATATATTTGAATTTAGAATAGAAACAGTTTAATTTTGTGGGATATCAGCATTCTTTAGCCCATCAAATTAATATCTGTCTGCTAAATAGCTTTCAAAAAGCATATCATGGGGCCTCCCTGGTGGCGCAGCGGTTAAGCGCTGCGCTGTGGAGCTGTCGGCAGCGGCGACCCGAGTTCGACGCCCGGCCAGGGAGATTCCCATATGGTGCGGCAGACCTCTCCTGCCTCGCCCACTGCTCCCCTCAGCAGTGTATTTCTGATCTGCCTGTTCTGCTCCCCGCTCTGTCTGTGGTGAACCCTCTCGCCGCCCCATGCCTCTGGCCTGTACCCCAGCTTGTATGTAAAAATAAATAAAAAAAAAAAGCATATCATTGGAAAATATTTGTCACTGGGGCTCCTTTATTCTGTTTTAAAAATAGTAGTGACTAAATTGTAATAAAAACTTTGACAACTATACTGCACTTAGTTTGTGTTGTGTTTTTACAAGGTAAATTTTTGTATTTTGTAAAATGTTTTGAAAGGCATCTATGAAGTAATTCTGCTTTCTTGCCCCTGCATGCAGAGGTCTGAGAGAAGGCAGGTGGCTTCAGCAGCTTCTGGGTGTTGTCAAACCCAGTTCTCGCGCTAGTGCTAACTGCTCAGATGCATTTACTGAAGATGCTGGAGTCTCACTTAAGTAGTGGTTTTTGCTTATAGAAAGAAATATCTTTTTATTTTATAATTTTTAAATTTTTATTCATATCTTTTACATTATTGTGTATTCCCCATAGATTACCCACTACCGATTCACCCGTGAACCATCACCATAGTCCCTTGTGCTCTTTTCTCCCCCATTTTGAGCCCTTCCCTCCCCCTCCCTTGCTGAATGTCTCTAAGAAAGAAATATCTTGATCAAGCTGTGAGGAGACAGAAACCATACCAATTTGAGCAAATTTGGCTCCAATAATGTATAATTTGCTGTGAAAGCGGAACATGTTCTAAGTTAATGTTCTTAAGAACGACTTCTCAATTTCGCCTTAAAAAATACTTACTTTACCAAAAAGCTATTTGAAGGTGAGCTGTTTTATCCCATGGCACAGAATAAGTGTACAGATGTTATCTTAAAACTTAATTAAAGTGTTTACTTATAAATTTGAATATGCAATGCCAGATGTTATTCACATCAATATTTTAACATTTTACCATCAAGATATTTAATAAAAAGGATTGATACATATATTTAACTGTGTCAGTAAACTCGTTCTAATGGGTGCGAGGGAAAGGGAATTAACATTCTCTGAGCACCTACTATATGCACAAGTTCTGTTTATGTATCTTTCTTAATCTTTATGATGATTCCATGAGGTAGATTTAAATTCTCATTTTACAGATGAGGAAACTAATTCTCCAGAGGGGTTTTATTATAACCTTCCTAAAGATAGCTACTAAATGGCAGAACTTGGATTTGAACAGTTTTGCCTGACAGCAAAGCCGGTTTTGCTAAAAATTTCTCCTCATATTTCATAAAATATTAATTTAAGCTCATGGTTACCATCTTTGCTTATGGGCATTGGAGAGAGGTATGAATTGGCCAAGCCTCGGTTCCACAATGGGAAAATACGGGTTGGATTTAAATGTGGTAAGAGTGGGTTGCATGCAGTCTTTTTTGTGCTTCCGTTTTCCTCTTCAACAGCAGGGTATACTGGGAGGAGAAGCTTTTATAATTGGACTAAGTCCCGAGGTCTGAATTTTTTTTTTAGTTACCTTCAAGATTATGCCATTTAAAAGCCTTTGCTGGATCTTTTTAGAAAATTGTACAAGGGATTAGTTAAGAAGTAAGGAAATGAGGTCTGCCAGGTGGCGTGGGGGTTAAGTCTCAGCACTATCAACCATAACTGCCTGAGTTCAATCTTCAGCCAGGGAGCTAACCCATATATGGCGCAGCAGACCTCTCCTGTTTTGCCTGCTCCTCTCCTTAGCAGTGTATTTCAGCAAATCTGCCTGTTCTGCTCCCCACTCTGTCCCTGGTGAATCCTTTCACCCCCTGCACCTCTGGACTATACCCTGGTTCTATGCAAAAATAGATAGACAGATAGATAAATAAAAAGGAATGAGGAGATGAGAAAGTGTAATGTGCAAAGGCAGAACTAGCAGCTGCTTTGAGACTATCAATATATCCAAGAGATAGATGGGGGAAAAGATTAGTGAACATTAAAATTAATTACAGGAGCAGTTTGATTCAGTGTAACCTGTATTTTGCGCTAGAGTCAATGTTTTAATTTTGAGAAGGAAGATCCAGTGATTGAACTCGTTGCAAGGAGGCCTGTTAAAAGTCAGCTAGAAATTTCCATAGCATTTAAGACAACAACAACAAAAATAAACAGGGCTTTTACAAGAAACTTCCCCTGCAGAAGGTCTCTGATTTATAGTTCTTCATTTATGTTTTGTTTTGTTGTGTTTTTTTTTAATTGTTATTTTTTTCCCTGCACCCTTATTTGGTTCCCCTATATTCCTCCTATAAGTGAAACCATCGATATTTTTCTTTTTCCTTCTGACTTATTTCACTGAGCATAATCCCTTCCAGCTCCGTACATGTTGCTGAGAATGGCATTAGCTTATCTTTTTGATTGCCAAATAGTATTCCATTGTGTATATATACCACATCTTCTTGATCCAGTCATCTATTTTTGAGTTGTTTCCAAGTCTTACCTATTATAAACAGTGCTGCAGTAAACATAGGGGTGCAGGTATCATTTTGAATTAATGTTTTTGAGTCCTTTGGGTAGAGCCCTATATTTCATACTTTCCAAGCAAGTTATTTTCTTCATTATCCTTTAAATATGGCATCTTATCCTTTAAATATAGCATCCTTTAAATATAGTATTTAGTATAGTATATAGTATATATACTTTAGTATAGTATCCTTTAAATATAGTATCCTTTAAATATAATATCTTTAGAGTATCTTATCCTTTATATTGAATTATTTTTAAATTAAACTTTGGGAGAATCCTTTGCAGGTATATTGGCAAACTTTTCTGAATTTCTTTGTATCCCAAAAGAAAGCAAAACTTTTTCTTTCATTAAATTATTCATTTTATTTATTGACTCAGTAATATTTGAGTATTTTACCCTAGGTGAAAAGAAACAATATTCATAGGATAATCATAATTTAAGGTTAGCTCAACAACATGTTCCTCATAGATTTCTTTGTCTCCCCCCAACCCAGTATTTACCAACTGTCTGCAAATGCATGAATTCTCTTTGTGCTACTGTTCACCTATCTTATGCACGGACTGAATGCATCAATTCAAGTCAGCTGGAACCAAAAGGAACACAATGTTCTTAACAAATGAAGGGGAAATTAGTGATACATCAATAGATTCAGTGCTTTCAGTAATTCTTAATATATGTGTGTGCTAATATGTGTTGTGCTTTAAGAACGCCCAATAGATGGGTGTATCTAAATACAGAGAAACCTGGGCATTATAAATCACATTTGATACACAAGGAGTCATTTAGCTACATGAAAGGGAAAGAAATCTAAGGGGTCTAACCCATTTTGTGTTATAAATATTAATATTGTAATGATCCTGCCTGATCACGGTGTTATATGTATTGACATTGTAATGACTCTGACCGGTGGAAAGCGGGGGCAATTACAAGAGAGCATAGCAATGAGTTATCAACCACTTGTTTATGAAGACATGATAAAGAGACCTGCCAAAAGCAAGGACAGATAAAAATTTGGCTGCGGAGAGGCCACACCTAAACAAAAAGTAACAAGTGGTCATAAGAAACCTCTGAGAAGTGGCATAAATATAGGCACCTGTGTCGAGGCAATTTGAGATGCACATGACTCCATGCCCATGGTTCCCAGGCTGCTCCAGATTCTAGCCCTCAGAAGTGGCATTCTAGCCTCCAAGCAGATGAACTAATTCCTGGAGCTCTCTGGGGACAGGGTTCTGCCCACTCTGCCCTGCCAGAATCCAGAGCTTTGCCAGGAGATTCCTTACCTTTCCCCCCTTTTGCTACCAATTTAAGTGCATGTTTATATTATTCTAACAGTGAATTCTCTCCTGTAAATTCACATTGTGGTTGTGTGCAGTTGGCTTGAGTTGTTAGTAAAACCTTGTCACTGAGCACTGTAGAGAGCCTGAACTAGATAAAACATTTTACTGCAAATCCCATGTTTTAATTTTGAGAAGGAAGATCTAGTGATTGAACTCATGCAAGGACATGGCCTGGGCCTGCTAAAACAGTCACAACAACCAGATAATTACAAGTTCTAGAAGAAGCTTCACATTTTTTCTCATTCTCAGTCTCAGTCAGTGGATCTGTCTTCTAAAACTGGTTATATCTGTGCTGTCCACTACAGTAGCCACTAACCAAATATCAAATATATTCAGTCATGAGCAATTACATTAGACTTCCATTCCACCCAACTTTCTCCTCAATAACAGAATGGGGTTAGGGGTATAGTTTTTGGTTATTTTACTGCATGGTGATAAAGTATGTACTTATGACCTCAGTGGTACTATTTCTATATACGAGACTGGGTACAAGTTAGTTCAAACAAGTTCAGACAGTATGTTAAGACAACTAACATTTTATAAAGGAACACTCATGTATAAAAATACTGTACAATTAGGGGCATCATTTTGGTTTAAAAAGCAAGTATTACCTTAGCATCAACTAGGAAATCAAACAATGAAATTCATTCTCTGAATATTTATTACAACTACATCTTGGTACACTAATGTAATTGGAGGTGGTAAGGGCAGTGAAATGTTTTCAATATATTGGTGTTGGGGGCAAGGTTACACTTACAAACTGCATGTCACACTGAGATATTGTTTCTCTCTGTAGCACACTGAAAGTGATTGATCTGTAGTAATTGCACCTGAGACCACATATTAGGGTGGTTGATAAAAGTTGTATTACTTTTCAAAATGAGTAACCCTTAATCTTAAACAAAAGTCCCAATAAAGAAAATACATTAAATTTTACACACTACTTTGATCAGTATTTGAAACCTGAGGCTCTCTTTAGGAATCTTTCTGGTTTGCAAAAGCTGGCGAACGCTAACATCATGAGATCAGCTACAGGAAATATTGATCCCCAAAATGTCACGGTCTCATAACCTATGGGGGCTTATGGAGCTGACTTAATACATCATGTGCAGATCAGATCATAGGACAAGTTAGCTTCAAGTATTTCACACATGCATAAGTGAAGGAACTATTGTACCCACAACTGGATAGAGCCATGGGTAGCCACCGAAATTTGGCAAATGGTATGGCAATACAACAGTATGGTGTTGTATTATGGTCTCCATACCACAAATATGGAAGCAAAACCAAGATAGACTCAGTTCAGGTAAGTGAAACTGCCAGATTACCAAAACCAGTTTTCCAAAAGAAATTTCCACAGAATTCACTTGCCCAGCCAGAGTAAAATAAATCTCAACTGATACATTTTTACCTAAGCCACAGCTGAGAATTTTAACTGGGTAACAACATAGTTAAGTGATATTTTATTCTTAATCGTCACCACTCCAATTTCAATACAGAAATTGCATAGAGAGGTAGAGTGACATTGAATTTCTCTGCTGAGGACTGCCACTCAATTAGCTGCCAGGAAAACCACTTTTTTAAAGATTTATTTATTTTTATGCATACAAGCTGGGGTAGGCCAGAGGTGGGGTGGTGAGAGGATTCACCAGAGACAGAGTGGGGAGCAGATCAGGCAGATCGACTTAAATACACTGCTGAGGGGAGCAGCGGGCAAGGCAGGAGAGGTCTGCTGCACCATGTGGGAATCTCCCTGGCAGGGTATTGAACTCGTGCTGCAGTGGCTCTGGATAGCTTCATAGTGTTGCGCTTAACCCATTGCACCACCAGGGAGGCCCTGCCAGGAAAACTATTAACCTTCATTAGTCATTTTCACTTTTTCTCTCAGAGATAGATTTCAACTTTCACTTTCACATTGACTGGGAACATTTCCTTTTTTGTTTGAGAAAACAAGTCCATTGGTCTTTGGGAGGTTCAGCGCATACACCAATATTTTAAGTAAACACACAGCTACGTTTTACTTGGATTACAAATTTACTAGAGATTTCAGTTGCTTATCTTAGGAAACCAAAGACATGTTAAAATTAACCCATGAGCAAAGAATATGCCACAGATTTTTAATGTTCATAAATTAGAATTTATCACATAAATATACCTTTTAATTGCAAAATTATTATTCTTAAGACATTTCTTTCCAAGATGTTTGAAATTTTCATGTTTCAAGGGAAAAAAGCCACCCTATTTAAAAATATGCTACTTAACTTAATTGTGCAATTACACCAATGCCACCAAGCTAAAAAAGAAAAATCATACTGTTGTGTTGGATATGTATTTATTACAAATAATGACATCACATGTCCTATGCATGCCTGTTCCACTTTATCAGTCATTGTCAGAACCATTTGGAGGTAAGAAAACCAGTGCATCATTGAAAATATGCCCAAAGGCCCTAAGACGGTACACCCCATACATCATCACATGCATCTGATTAGGAGTCAGTCCATTAAAAGTGACAGCCATATCTGAACAACATCCTTCTACTACCAGATTGGGGTGATTAGTCATTGCTTCCTTAATAAAAAGTCCAACTGTTTTGGTATTAAATACATCTTTTCCTTGAGAATCTTCTGCATTTTCTGCAACCACTCCAGCATATTTCAGGCAGACTGCCAGCTGCTTATCTTCAGATATCTTCCAAATCATTCCTCCCTGTTCAGGACACTTTTCAGGAACACTGAGAAGGTGGTTCAGTCTTTTCATTGATTCAATACTTAAGACAATTCCTCCTTCCACACTCACATATTCAAGGTCACCAGATTTTACAGTGTGGCCTAGATAGAAAGGTTGTGATGGATCCTTTTTTAACAAAAAATACTTTAAGTTTTCAATAATAGCAAATGTAGTGGGGCATGCCAGGAAGAACCAGTTGTATTGGTCTTTATATTTATCAAATGCGTATATGTAAGCTTTTCTCATCATTAACCACATGTCATTTGTTTCCATGTTAATTGATTCAAATACTTTAACATTTTCAGAACTGAAGAACTCTGCTTTATCACAGTGTTTGGTCCAAGTTTCCTTCACTGCAGCCCAAAGACTCACATCTTTGGGTTTTACAAGGATAATACAGTACACTCGAAAGCTCTTGCTGAGCTCCATACGTTCATCCTCCGAAATTTTCAGGATATCTTCTTTATTAGGAGCTTGTAAGTGATGATGCTCATGGTGGTGCATTCTGTTTCCATGACCAATTCTAATGTGCCCTAGCATAGTAATCAAGGCACAGAAAATGCTTCCAAGCATCACACCCTTCAAAAACGAACTGCTTTCAGAAAGCATTTTTCCTATAAAGAAGAAAAAGATTCTTAGATATTTAATAGATACTTAATAGTTTAATAATTTGTTATTCCTTAAATATTTACACTTTGCGCTTAACTTCAGAAAGAGGTTCCCAAGTTTGACATCAAGTTAGTTGCATACAGTACCAAGGAGTCTAAAAATCTTCAGCTTCAATGGTATCTGATTACTGGTTCAGTATAAACTGGAACTTTGCAACAATATCTCTAAGCAGTAGAACTTTCTGGGAGGCTATTTTTGCACTTCATCTAAGGGGATGTAATTAACCAAGTACTAAATCAAACCATTAACCCTAGAAACTGATATTATGGAGGTTATCTATCATTCTCTTCAAGGGAATTTTGTTTCACAAGCTTGTATTATATTATTTAAATACCTTTATAGATATAAATGGACTTTTACGTCGAAACCTTAACTCAAATAGGTAAAACCACCTACAACTGGCAAATCACCAATGGTAATCTGTGCTGATGTTTCTGTTCTCAACCCAGTGCTTTAAGTGATGACTGCCTTCTTTAGGTGTTTTGAGTACAGACAGTCCTACAAAACCTTTTGCTATAACCTTGATAGGACAAAAATGCAATCCTGCCTGATGTTGAATAAAACATTATTCCAGGACTTGCTTTCATTTTCATTATGTCATTTTGCTTAAAGTCTCAGTTTCCGAGAACCTATTGTTGACATTGAGGACTTACTGGCATCTAAAGCAAATTTCTAGAGATTGAGACCATGTTTGTTAATATTTACCCCTTTGTTCCTAAGACTAAATGCTTTGTAACACAGTATCTCAACTAATTAATGTAATAAAAGTCCATCATGAAAATAACTGTTTGGATAAGAAATGAGTCAATATAGGCACATTCAGGGGCCCATTAATGAACGTTTTTATTTCCTCCAAAGGCATTTTCTTATCCTCTGAGAAAATAAAAAAGCCTTTTAATTCAATTAGAAATTTTAAAAAAGCAAAAACTAAATACAATTGTTGAGATTCTCCCAATGTCCCTTGTATGGTCACAAGGAATGTTCTACTGAACTACTTAAGAACTTCTTTCACTTTGTCCCTTAAATTTGAAAGCTCTTAAATTAGAAGCTTTCTAATGTCATTTCTCTCATTTTACAGATAGTGTCTCACTATCTGTGATAGTGTCTCGCTATCTGTAAAATGTGGACCTTCAAGGTCCACAATAATTAAGTCACTGATCCAAACCATACAGTTAGTGGTAGAATTTAACTAGAAATCTCTTGACATCAGTTAAGGGTTTTTCGACTACAGAATAATGATCTCAAAAGTGCTTCTCCCCATATTACTGAGAATTTAATGAACGAGCTATTGAATAACCTTGCTTTCCTACAAACGAAAAAAAAAGTTGGACCTATTAATTATATTTGACATTTTGCACCCAACACCACCATACTAAAAAGGGAACATCCCTAGGTTTTCTTCTGGAGGATGAACTTTGACTTTTACTAGAAATATGAGGCGGGTCACTGATTGTGGAAAAAGAAACAGGAGTTTGTCTATATCATTCCCATACTTGGTCAATAAAGGAAGTTATAAGAAGGAAAAGAGAACTGACAGGAAACGAACAACGTTTAATATTAGAATTGTCAGATGCACTCTAAAGTTGATTTATATATATTTATATAGAATTTTGGCATTTATCTTACACAATTTTCATTATTTCTGGTAAATACATAATTCACACATGTCTTTTAGCTTGATAATGGCATACATAAGTCAGAATTCTTTCTGATGAGGATACTACTAATGGATCTTTTGCGTAAATTATGTTAAGGAGTCAGATTTTTTTTTCAATCGGGAAGGCCACTGAAGATGAACCTGATAGGCTATTTGATGTACAGAAGAGAGGTAAACTTAAAACTACTATACACAGGCAGAAGCCAGAGTGGCTGTTAGAATGATTCTCTCTAGAAGGTGGAGGTGGCTGGGGGGTGGATTATGGGAGAGGACTACGAAATGATACAGAAGACCCCATAGAGGGGGAGCAGGGAGAACCTCCAGGAAGCGGCTTTCGGCCCCTCCCACTCACTATTCCTCCCGCTGCACCTGTCGTTGGGGCACCCCGCGTGGAGCATGCTGGGAATGGGCCAGGGCCCAGGCTTTTCCCAGGAGAGGGGCGGAGGCGGGCCGCTCCCAGGCCCCCTCGGGGTGCAGGCACGGCAGGGGCACTCACCCGCGTCTACCACGGCTCAGGGGCGGGGAAGCGCAGCCGCGCACGCTTTCCTCTCACGTTGGCGCACCACTCGGTTGCGCTCCTGGTCGGGCTGCTCTAGATGCAGGCGGTGTCCTCTCGTTGGTTTCGCAGAAGGTGGGGAGAAGCAGGAATCGGACGCCGTGACGGCCGCGAGCGGCGGGGAGGGGCGAACGAGCCCCGGCCCGCGCAGACGTCACGGGCACGCGCCACACGCTGCGCGCCCTTTCTCCCCGCCCCCCGCTGAGGTCGGGCCGGCGCGTCAGGCTGGCGTGACCCTTACGCTCGCCGGTACCCAATGGGACGCGTGGAGAGACGTGCGTGCCTCCGATCCTCCGACGCCTCCTTTCCCTTTACCTCGCTGGCGTGGAACCGCGAGAGGAGCGGAGGCGAATCCTCCTTGCGGTGCTTGTGTCAGCTCTTGCAGTGGTTTCTGTAATATACTCCTGCGTCATTGCCCCCGCCTAGTGACAAGAGGGTGCGCCACCCAGTACCACCGGACTGGGACGAAAATGCCACTGAAATAGAAGTCATCGAATTATGAGGGCAAGGATTCATTGTGCTTCCTGGAACGGCATCGGAAGCCCCAATGTCTAAAATCCAATCCTCTCTTTATTGCATCCTTTGATGTGCTGGGAAAGTTACTTCACCTCGGTATGACTCCGGTCCCTCCTTTGAAAGTAGTGATTGACACACAAAATTAAGTGAGGTAGTGCACATGACTCCTTTTAGCAAAGAACCGAGCATAGAGTAGGCATTCATGACATGTCGGCTGATATTTTCATTCACTTCTGTATCGTTATCACTTAGCTTAGTGCCAGCACAACATAAACAATACATATTTTTGGAATTAATGAATGAAAGCTTAGTTTTCCGGATGAGAAATCAGGACCAGGAAGGATAAGGAACTTTCTAAAGACCAGTCATTAACAGCAGAGTTGGAACTAGAGTGCAGGTCTACTAACTACAAGTGCAGCACTCTGCTAAACATGTGGTCTATGTTTTAAAATTCTTTTTTTTTGTGGCAGGTGGGTTTTTGCTAAAACACAAATTCTTAAAAGTTTTTGAAATGTGCCATCACCAGGTTCCATCTAAATAACATTGAATGGTGACTCACCGGGCCTGACTCCCCAAAGACACATCTATTTGAGTATTGGCTATAACCCACTTTAAATAGACTGAAGTTTTCAGGAAGCGCTGAAACGATGAACAAACGGATTTTAGGCAATTACATCCTAGCAACACTACTTTAAATTCTGGAGATACAATGGTGAACAAAATGAGCCCCATGCCTCGTTGACCTCAGTCTGGCAGGGACCAAAGGCAAACAATTAATTATAATGGTGGTATGTCTCTAAAGAAATACAAAAATGAATTTTATTTTTAGCCAAGATTCCTCGCCCCAAGTTTTATTGATTCGCCACTATATAATTTTGGGGGTACAAGTTCACACCTCTGTATGTATATTGCACGCCCTCCACCCATTCTCCAGTGCTGTAACCCTGTCACCTTCTTTCCCATCCACTTTTCCCTCCTCCAACCCACTCTGGTAACCAGTGTATCTTTCACAGTCTAAGAACTATTCTTGTTTTACCGGTTTGTTTTCTTTGGTTATTTGTGTTCCACAAATGAGTGAAACCACCCAGTAACTGCCTTTTGTTTTTGACTTACATAGCATGATCATCTCAAGATCCTCCTGTTTTATCCTAAAAGGCACTATTTCATCTGTTTTAATAGCTGAGCAGTATTCCATTGAGTTTATATTCCACATTTTTTAAATCCAGTCATCTGTCAATGGGCAGTTTAATTGACTTGGAAATTGTGGACAAGACTGCTATGAACATAGGAGTGCCTAAGTCTTTTTGAGTTAGTGTGTTCATATACCTGGCTGAACATCTGGCAGAGTTATTGCTAGATCATATGATGTTTCCACTTTTAGTTTTTTAATGACTCTCCATATTGTTTTCCACAGAGACTGCGCCAAATTGCATTCCCACCCATAGCGGATGAGTGCTCCATTTTTCTCCACATCCTCACTGACATTTGTCGTTTACAGTTTTGTAAGTCGTTATCACAGAGGTGAGGTGATGTTCTCATTGTTTTAATTTGCATATCCGTTATAGTAAAAGATGTTGAGCGTTTTTTCATATGTCGGTGGGCCATCTGAATGTCTTCTTTGGAGAAATGTCTGTTCAGGTCTTTTGCCCATTTTTTGGATTGGGTTGTTGGTTTTTGTTGTTGAGTTTAATGAGTTCTTTATTTTGGAAATGACCTGGTTGGATGGGTGATGTGCAGATATCTTCTCTAAATCTGTAGATTGTTTTTTTGTTTTTATGGTGATTTCTTTCACGGTACAAAGGCTTTTTAGTTTGATATGATTGCATGTGTTTATTTTTGCTTTTGTTTCCCTTGTCATTGAAGTTGTGTCCCCAAATACATCTTTGAGTTTGATGTCCAGGAGTGTATCACATGTTTTCTTTTTAAAGATTTTATTTATTTATGCATACAATACTGAGGTGCAAGCCAGAGGTGTGGGGTGGTGAGAGGGTTCAACAGAGAAAGAGTGGGAAGCAGAACAGGCTGATGGACTGAAATACACTGCTGAGGGGAGCAGTGGACGAGGCAGGAGAGGTCTGCTGCGCCATGTGCAAATGAATCTCCCTGGCTGGGCATCGAACTCGTGCCGCAGCTGCAGACAGCTCCACAGCGCTGCGCTTAACCTGTTGCGCAACCAGGGAGGCCCGCACATGTTTTCTTTTATGTATTTTCAGGTCTTATATCCAAGCCTTTAATACATTTGGAATTAATTTTTGCGTATGGAGCTAAGCAATGATCTCATTTAAGTTGTTTTGCATGGTTGTCCAAAGTTCCTGACACAATTTGTGAAAGAGGATTTCCTTTCTGCATTGTATGGTTGTGGCTTCTTTGTCATAAATCAACTGTCCATATTTGAGTGGATTTATTTCTGGACTCTCTGCTCTATGCCAATGGTCTGTGTTTCTCTTACAAAAATGAATTTTAGAACTGCATAGTAACTTAATACTGCAGAGTATTTCCACTATATTTTGTTAAATAATATATACTGTCTATTGTCTACATATTATATATACATATATGTGTATATGTACCTATATAGTTCAATGAAACATGTTGCACAATAATGTGTATAGTACTGTATACTCTGGCGGAACAAACAAAATTTTATGTGTGCACATGTTTGATCTGTATGAGTGAGGAGAGTTCAAAAAGGCTACTCAGTAGGCTATTAATATTGATTAAATCAGAAGGTAAAGATGGGAGTGGTGAGTTTTGTCTTTATACATCCTTAGAGTGTATTATTTCACTAGTTATAAGAAGCATTTGTTATGTTTGAATTTGAAGAACAGTAAATAAAGGGATCTTTTAAATTAGAGGGACAGAAAAGAAGAGGGCAAGATACCATTAAAACTACCTTTTAAAGAGTGCAGAGAACAGTCTCTCCTTGTAAAAAGAAACCAAGGAAGTTCAAATAGAACTGACACTCAGAATTCAGAGACAGTGACAAGGAGACAATTTAAAATGCTTCCTTTCAGTATCGGAAGGTGCACCAAACTGAAAGTACTGACACAGGATGCTGTGCAACAACAAGCCATAGGACTTTCAACACCAAAAGCAATATAAATGAGAGATTGTCTAGGAACACAGTTCTCTACTTAAAACTGGGCTTAAATATACTTAATGTTTGAAGTGAAGTTAGTGAGGTGATTGACTTGTAGTTAGTTAGGTGATTGATTACATTTAAAAACACCATTCTAATTTGTAGCCCAAATTTAAAAATACATGCAATTCATATCTATTAAAGTTAAGAATATTTAAAATCTTTGGTGCAGCAAACCCACTGCTGTTAATCTCTCCCCCCAAAATGAAAGCATCATAATCTAAGGTAAATGTATAAGGGTAAATACATTTTGGTTTATAATAGCAAAAATGAAACACATTCATCAATAAGAGAATGGTTGAAGTAATTATGATACATCTATACAATGGAATATTAAGCATAAAATAAACAGCTTACTTCATCAACCTGTGCTAAATACACTGACATACGCCTTGTGCAAGAGGGTTGCTTTGAATTTGGTTGTCTTCTTGTACCCAGCAGACACGGCAAGACTGCATTCAAAATTAACACTGCAGGGTCAGTAAAGCCTTTCTGCCAAGTGCATGTATTATTCAGCATGAGAAATCTTTAATTTCTAGTAATTGGCAATTTACTTGCATGTGAGCACTCAAATTTTAAAATCTGCTGAAGGACCTGTGGGAAATTAAGACAGCTTTCCACAGGAGTTCACTGGAATAATAAATATTGAGGAAAGTCTAAAGTGTCTTATTTTCTGCATAGCATCTTTTTAGAGGGTTAAAAATGTCTTCTGTGTTTATCAAAATAAAGTACCTCTTCACCCAGAATTTCACAACTGTTCATCTTCCATGAACAAATTCCTTTGAGTAAACTTATTATTTCCATTTGAGTATAGCTTGGTCCTTAAATTAATCTCATTTGTGTTTTCAGGTGTATTTATGCTCGTGATCTCATTTCAAAAATGTATTTCCATCTGATAGCCATCTGAGAACTTTCTATTGTTTGAAATGACAAACCCGTTTGCCCACCAACAAATATGTATTAAGTGTTTACTGTAGGTCAGACACTGTGCTAGGTTATTGTTTCTTGTAAACACTTTTTTTTATTATGGGAAATTTAAACATATATAGAAATAGAGAGAATAGTCTAATGAAATCATATCAACTTTTACTTTTTTGGAAAGATTTATTTATTTATGCATACAAGCTGGGGTACAGGCCAGAGGCATGGGGCGGTAAGAGGGTTCACCAGAGACAGAGTGGGGAGCAGAACAGGCAGATCTAGGGAAATACACTGCTGAGGGGAACAGCGGGTGAGGCAGGAGAGGTCTGCCAAGCCATGTGGGAATCTCCCCGGCTGGGCTTCAAACTCGTTTCGCCACTGCCGTCAGCTCCACAGTGCTGCGCTTAACCGCTGCAGCCACCAGGGAGGCCCCATATCAACTTTTAAAGTCGGCATCAACATAATCAATTCAAAGCCAATCTTGTCATTTCTAAACCCTTCCACTTCCTTCCTTTTCAGATAATTGTGAAGCACCAAAGGGACAACATACAATTTCATCCATAAACATTTCAATATGTCTAAAAGATAATGGCTTTGAAAAGCCCATATACTGATGGGGTTCAGTAAGTGGGGTCAGTGAGTGTTCTTGGCATCCATCTAAGAAAGGTGTCAACAGTTTCCTGACTGAGTTTATTAAGGCATGGTTTGTAGCAGTTCATTAATAACCTTAAGGCTATTAAGGAAAAAGATATTTGCATAGACACAAATAGGCAATAGCTACATTTTAAAAGGGACAGAAGTTTTTTTTAAAAAGATTTATTTTTATTTTTTTTTTGCATACAAGAACTGGGGTGCAAGCCAGAGGTACAGGGGGTGAGAGGATTCACCAGAGACAGAGTGGGGAGCAGAAGAGGTGGATCTACTGAAATATACTGCTGTGGGGAGCAGTGGGTGAGACAGGAGAGATCTGCTGTGTCATATGTAGGTTAGCTACCAGGACGGGGGTTGAACTCATGCCACAGTGGCTGGCAATAGTTTGATGGTGCTGAGACTTTAACTCCTGTGCTACCAGGGAGGCCCAAAAGAGAAGTTTTTAAAGAAAAATGATGCCTGCTTAGACATAGGCAGGGAGTCTTTTGGGGGATTCATTCCTTTGTGAACTTTATCTCTTATCTAATCTATCACTTCTAAGGGCTGCTTGGATTAATCTGTAAGGACTGCCATTTCGTTGTAATGACCAACAATTCTCCATATTCCCACATAGGTTTCTGTCTTTGCCTATAGACTTTCCATTGCTGGTTTAACAGCACCTTTATTTTCTGGTCTTATGATGCTTCCATCCTAAATTTTCTGTCCTAAGCTTCCATCAGATCTAATATAGGGTTGCCATATTTAGCAAATAAAAATAATCAGTTAAAATTGAATCTTAAAATTTAGCAGTTAAATTTGAATTTCAAATAAATAGTGAATTCTTTTTAATGTAAGTTTGTTGTAAATATAATGGGACATGCTTACGCTAGAAATATTATTTGTTATTTATCTGAAATTTAATTTTAATTGTGCATCCTGAATTCTGGTAACCCTTATTGCATCTAAAAATTTTATTTCCGTTCAATTTTCTTTTGGGGGGCAGGGAGAGGCAAATTACTTCATAGATGGTGGCGTGTACTTTCTTCAGATTGTCTCTGTGATGATACCTGCCATTGATGCCTAAGGCCTAGATTCGTAATCCATTATTGGTGTGATATGGTGATCTTCTAATTTTCCAAGGTATGTTTTTAAAAGAAAATTTGGTGTAGTCATGAAGAAGTCAGTCTCTGGTGCAGGAAAAGCTTGGTTTGAGTCCTGGCTCTGCTACTTCCTAGTTGTGTGACCTGGGAAAAGTTAGTTCACTTCTGTCAGCCTTAACTTCCTCATCTATATAACAAGGCTAATAATAGTACCCATCTCAAGACTTCTGTGAGGAGTGAATGAGTTAAGGTAATGTGGAGGATTAGAGAAGTGCCTAGCACAGATTACATGCTCATAATATCTAATGAGACTCTTGAACACTTAGTGAAGGATGTCTTAGTCATAGGGTTCTTATCCATCTAGCTCTTTGGCTGTCTAGAACCAGTGCCTGGGGAAGCTTGTCCATTTTTGGAATTTTTTGATTTTTAGATTTCTAAGGAATCTCCATACCATTTTCCATAGGGGTTGCACCAATTTAACCTTCCAGTGACATTGTTTTGACATTTTCTTAGGCTTTGGGGGGTAGTTTTTAAAAAATGAAATCTTTACAAAAGATCTGAAGGAAGAAATGCACAGTGAAATCTCCATGTGGATGATTACATGAAACTCTTCCTGACAATAAAAACCTTAGTTATTGCATGAGCATGGGTATATTCATTCACCTATAGCTGTGAAGATTGACTTTAGTTGTTGGTCAATTACTTAGGGCTATTATGAAGACCTTACTTGGCAAAGCCCTAGGCAGGAAGGCTCCCTATTGCCTGACCTAAAGATAATTTGCATATGTAAATGTACAAATGCATTTGACTAGCGTAGTGGTGGGTGTTGATCATAGAACAGAATTTTCTCTGTTCGGATCAGTATTTTGGAAGGTATGGGCAGATGATCCATCCTGTCAGAGGCTGGGATTGAGTGTAAGGCTAAAATCTAGTAGGGGAGAAAAATAATCTAGTCTCAGTGGCTTTCCCTCCTCTTCCCAGGATAGGGTAGTTAGACCTGTTGACAACAGAAAAAATGAATTAAAAGTATCATGTTGAGAGGTTTTACCTTCTATTTGAAGGAAAGAAAACGAGAGCAGCAAGTTCTTACAGTGGTGATGATTGTAAAATACATTTTAGGATGAGAGCTAAAGAGGCAAGATAGTCTCCTGACAGGACCAGCTAGATAATTTGCAGGAGCTAGTGCAAAATGAAAATGTGGGACCCCTTGTTCATATATTATTTATTTATTTATTTATTTATTAAAGATTTATTTATTTTTTAAAGATTTATTTATTTATGGATACAATGCTGGGGTACAGACCAGAGGTGTGGGGCGGCAAGAGGGTTCACCAGAGACAGAGTGGGGAGCAGAACAGGCAGATCGATGGAAACACACTGCTGAGGGGAGCAGTGGGTGAGGAAGGAGAGGTCTGCTGTGCCATGTGGGAATCTCCTCAGCCGGGTGTCGAACTCACGTCGCTGCTGCGGACAGCTTCACAGCACAGCGCCTAACCGGGGCACCACTGGGGAGACCCAACATGTATTATTAAGGCTTTCAAAATAATAACAGCAGAATATTAAACCAAACCTGGGCTTTTCTGAACTCTGGGCTCTGTACCTTGGGCACAGGTTGTATGCCCATGAAGGTGACCATATTCCTGGGCATCAGAAGTAGTGACAGCAAAAATTCAGAAGGCATAATAGAAAGGTTTAAAGTAGAAAATCAATATCATCTAAAATCCCACCACTATTTTGGTATATATCTCAGAGATCATCTATATACATATACACATGTAGACATATATTCATACAATCTTTTATAATGTAGAAATGGTACATTGTACATTCTCTTCTGTAGCCTTTTGTTTTTATTACATTCTGGAGAGCTTTCCATGTTAGTAAATATAGATCATTTCAATCCTATTGTATGGAAGTTCCTAGGGCCATTTGGCTAAACCCCATTGGTAGATGTTTGAGGGATCTTGTGTTTTTCATTTTATAAATGGTGTACATCGACAATCAATAAATTTGAATGAGAATTGAATAAGTAAATCAGTGTAAAGCACTTCAGAGTATTTGGCAAATACTGAGCTCCGTATAAATGTCAGTGAGTATTATTTTTATGTTGTCAAACTGTCCTGTGTGAAGGTGAACTAATTTACATCCTCAAAAGCAGGGTGAGAGGACTTGGTTTTTCTAAATCCTTGCCAGTTCTTTAATTTTCTTTGCCTTTTGTGTTTCTTCCTCTCTGCATGGCCCGTTCATGTTCTTTGAAGATTCTCCTATTGGATTTCTCATGCTTTAAACTTTTTAATTGATTTCTGTATTGGGACTATCAGTTCTTTGTAATATGACTATACAGTAAAAAATATAGAACATGTAATTTTGAAATAAATGTTCAGATTTGTATCTAATGTTACACTGAAAAAAACTTGTTTAATCCAGACGGTATAGGCATCAGATACCACAAAACTAGATGTGCCACTGCTAGTGAGGTAAATGTTACTGATCATTTGGAGTTTCCCATGTTGTAGCTAGTCCCAGGCTATCATGGATCCAACACAGAGTCTGTCTGGTTTTGTTACAGGGCAGGGTGAGGGGCACCCCAGAACCTCCAAACCTGCCCACTCTAAATAGTTCCTGCCATCCGCACCAAGACAAAACATCCTCTAATGCGTAAGACCTTTAATGGAAAGGAACTTTAATACAATTAGTGTACAATAAAGAGAAGACAAATAATACAATTTCCAAATTGAGCACCCGAAATTACCTATCCCCTTGTAAATGCCCAGCCAAACAGGGGTTGGCCCAAAAGCCTGCCACAAGTTTAAGGCACCTTCTGGTGGGGATCCATAGAAACGGGGCAGAAGGGGCCCAGCAGGCTGGGACAGAAGGAACAAAATCAAAATCAAGATAAAAGCTGCCATTGGTAACCTCCCCAGGGACCTCTCACCCTCACGTGTTTCAACCACTCCAAGACCAAGAAGCAAGTACAGCTTCTTTACATGTCTCTCTGCTCCATGTGCCTCCTCTGGGTATCCTTCTGGGTATCCCCTCCTTCTTCCTCTCTTCTTCCAGTGTCCTCTCAGCTTCCCCTCCCTGCTCAGCTCCACCCTTCCTTGAGTAGGGTGGAAAAAAAATGTGTAGTAATCAACCCTAATCATCATCATAGTCGTCGTCATCATCATCATCTGCTGAGTCCTTACTTGGTGTCAGGCCTTCTATATATTATTTCATTTAAACAGCACAGTAACCTTACTATGTAAGAATTGATGTCTCAGTATTCTCAGGTGGGAATACTGAGATTTAGAGAAATGAACTAGATTGCCCAGGCTTATACAGCCAGTAAGTGGTAATGCCAAGATTTGAATTCATGTAAAAATTTTAGATTCTAAAACCTCACTGATCTTATAAATGGTGTGGGGAGAAAACTCTGCAGTCATTACAAAGGAAGACGCACTTCAACCTCCAGAGGAGTACAGAACAGGACCGAGAGTGCCTCCTGCAGTCCAGATGTGAGCAGAGGGTCGAGTCCTCCCCTCACAAATTTTGGCACAACACCAAGATGTTCCAGGTGACTCCTGAAAATCCTGGACAGTGCTTGGGTTCTGTCTTTGCCCATGCTTATCTTCTCTTAGGCTGGTCTTGGCTGTGCATTTGTGTTCCTGACAGAGGGGAGGTCTCAATGTGACCAGTCAAGGAGTTTCCTGTCCTCTTCCTCAGGGCCATACTCACAATTGCCACTGAGTGCCCACTGCACTAACACTAAGCAATCCTGCCCTTCCTCCCTTACTTTTACCAATTCTGTTCTTAGCACACCACTATTTTAGTTGATGTCAAATGTGGTTGCTGGCACCTGGGCTACCACAGTTCTTTTTGCTTCAAGAAAGGTAGACCCCAGGGCACACACCTGGATCATGTCAGTTCTCACTTCATTTCGCAGCTTTAAGGAATACAGAGGCTTCTGGGTGACAGCCTTCTCATGTTCCAATATGAGATTTCAAATCACCCCTCTTAGTAGGCAGGGAAAGCTGAAACAAGCATTTGGAGGACCTGTGAAAAAGTGAGATAGGGCTCACTTCAAATTAGAGTTTACTTGACTGCAAAATAGCTTGAGGAAATCATTTTTCTCAATTCTAGAGTTTGAGCCTGAACTTCCTTTACTCCTTCATCCCCACTCACCCTATCTAGCCAATAGTGCAACTCTCCAGCATAAAGGAGACATCCTTTTCCTGCACAATTGACCTATGACCCCTGACTTCCAAGGTCCCAAGTACCTGAGGATGTTGTGTGTAATTGTCCACTTTGTTTTTAAGATTTATTTATTTATACATACAAGAACTGGGATGTAGGCCAGAAGTGTGGGGGCTGAAAGGATTCACCAGAGACAGAGTGGGGAACAGAACAGGCAGATTGAAGTACACTGCTGAGGGGAGCAGCGGGCGAAACAGGAGAGGTCTGCTGCACCATGTGGGAAGCTCCCTGACTGGGGATCGAACTCATGTTGCAGTGGCTGGTGATAGCTTGATAATGCTGTGTCTTTTTTTTCCCAAAGATTTATTTATTTATTTGTGCATGCAAGAGCTGGGGTGCAGGCCAGACGTGTGGGGTGGTGAGAGGATTCACCAGAGACAGAATGGGGAGCAGAACAGACATAGCGACCAAAATACACTACTGAGGGGAGCAGCTGGCGAGGCAGGAGAGGTCTGCTCCGCCATGTGGGAATCTTCCGGGCCTGGCATTGAACTCGTGCTGCTGTGGCTCTGGAGAGCTTCATAGTGCTGCGCTTAACCCGTTGCGCCACCAGGGAGGCCCAATAGTGCTGTGTCTTTAACCCCTGTGCCACCAGGGAGGCTCTAATTGTCCACTTGGTGCTACAACCTCAGGTTTTTTGACTCAGATCCCAAGTCACACCAGCAATGGTTACCCTCACCTCTGTGTCTTTACGACATGGCATGCATCCCTAGTCCTCAAAACTGGCATCAATTTATAGAAGGCCTTGGTGTTAGTGACTATCATGTGTTGAAACAGAACCCTGAGTCATGCAGCCTGCCAATGCCTAAAAGTTCAAGTAAGTGGAAAGACATACAAGAGAAGTTGCCAAGGTGAAAACTCCTTTGTTTGCTTTATGTGTGTGTGGGGTCTCCCTGCAAGGGCAGCTTTGTTTTGACTGCCAGGCCCTGGTGTTTTGCTGCTGCCTTCCTCTCTGTCTTCAACTCCTTCCCTTTTTTCACAACCCTTTCTAAGTGTGCCTCAATTCTGACCTGACCACCGGGAGCCTTCTCACTGAAGTGTTTTTGCAATCTTTGAACAGTCCTTCAACCAGCTCCTGTAGTGTCTGCTGAATCACCCTCATGTTTTTCAAATGCTGGGCCCTGACCATGGAGTGATCTTTCTAGAGTGTGCCCAACCCCTTTTGTGATTTTTTAATGTCCAGCATATTATATTGAGGTCTGGCATGACCGGCATTTGCCACGGGCCAGTTTCAGGCTGTGTTTCCCAGGTAATCCAGCAATATAAGGAGTCATTGTTCCCCTCCTCTAGAGCTCTGCCAAACATAATTATGCCATCTAAACAAGTAAGTACCTCCAGGTAATTTATGCCACCAATTACTTTTTCCATCAAACCCCTGAAGGTGTCTGGGGCTTTAGAGATGTATGGGGAAGCCTTTCAAATAGGTAAATCCCCACAGGGAATATGAAAGCTGTCTTTTCTTTGCCTCAGTCAGTCATAGGGATTCAATAATAACACTTCCCACTCAGCACTGGAAATTACTAATTCCCTGCCACACAGACTACATAGTAATCTGGACAGAGAACTCTCTCTGTAAAGTGGAGAAAGATAATAGAATATTGATATCCTCCTTTCCTCTTCTATCATAACTTTTCCTTCTCTCCTTTTACATATTTGTTTATTCACTTAAATAATAGTTCATATTTGTTTATTCACTTAAATAAACTGCCTATTATAATCTGTGGAGTTCATTGTAAAACATATCTCTGGGCCCCACCTGCCGCTAGAGATCCTAACACTTTCTAGATACCTACTGTTGGCTGTGTGTCCTACCCTAGGAGTAGAGGCAGTTCAGTCATGGTCTCTGCCTCTGTGTAATTCTTAGTCTAGGGGCAGAGACAGAAAGTTAAAAAGTATAATTCAGAGAGAAAATGTGGCATAACTTTATATACTTTTCTTTTTTAAATCACATATTTTTTATTAAGGCAACATTAGTTTACAACACTGCATATGGTTTAGAAATATAGGATCCCACCTCTTCAGCTGTGTGTTACCACACCGCACCACTACCAAGCACCCATAGTCCTCCACCACAGTCCATTGTGCTTCTTTTTTTTCTAGCTCGTATCTCCTAAATTCATGTCAGTGTGGGTAAGGTAAAAAATGGATTGTTCAAGTCCTAGTATGCGGAGAAGGCTTTCTTAGGTAACATAATAGTAAATGTACACAGAGATCCACAGACATTTTATCTGTGATAGCCAAAAACTGGAAGTAGCCCAGATGTCCTTCAACAGATGAATGCATAAGTGAACTGGTACTTCTATGCCTTGGAATACTACTTAGTAAGAAAAAGGAACAAACTCTTGATACACATGAACCTACTCCCAAATTCCATCCCTTTTTATTTTGAGAAATAAAGTTTTTTTAAAAGATTTATTTATTTATGCATACAAGCTGGGGTACAGGCCAGAGGTGTGGGGCGGCGAGAGGGTTCACCAGAGACAGACTGGGGAGCAGAACAGGCAGATGGATGGAAATATACTGCTGAGGGGAGCAGAGGGCCAGGCAGGAGAGGTCTGCCACGCCATGTGGGAATCTCCCTGGCTGGGCATCGAACTCGCATCACCGCTGCTGACAGCTCCACAGTGCAGTGCTTAACTGCTGCGCCACTGGGGAGGCCCTAAATAAACTTTTGTTGAGTTAATGTTGATTGACAATGCAATTTAAATTTCTAGAGTACACATTCACTGTTGGTGGGAATGTAAATTGGAGCTGCTTCTATGGAAAATGGTATGGAGATCCCTTAAAAAATACAAATGGAAACACCATATGACCCAGGTAATACTGATAGCGGGAAAATGAGGCTTTTTAAACTTAGACAAAGGCAGTGCCTCAGTTGCTACCTGTTACTATATTGGTTTTGCACCCGTGCGCACAATTATAAGACTACTCAGGTTTAGGGAACAACAACACTGGGATTTATTTAACAAACAGGGAAAGGCAAAGAATTACTAAAATTGGCATAGGAAAAACAGAGGATTACTAAAGTTAACATATGGCCGTTGACCTTACTTAAAACAATGTCCAGTCCCTTAAGTTTTAAAAAGATAACAAAGATGGCGTCTTCCCGCCACTGCTAATGTGGAGCTCCTCTTCCAAACAATAGGCCACGATTCCAAAATGGCGTCTTCCTTCTTGTGTAGATGCACAACAATCAGACTGTAGGCCAGATTCCAATTTACGAGGATGACACAGAACACAACTGGAGATGCTCCCGAAACTGCCATGGTGCCCCAGCACAGCACCAGGCCAACAAAACTGCATACAGCAACCACAGTGGCCAGACGGCCCATCAGACTGCACTCACACATTTTAAGAAGGCGCAGGCTTCGGGCCTCTGCCTTCTTCCTTCAGCTGCAGTAAAGACAAAACTGAGAGCAGTTTCCTTTGCTCGGCTACTTGCAAAGCCTCCAAAGTCCCTGGCCCTAAATCTTCATTTCTACATCATGGCGGGCTACCGACTCTCCTCATAACAGTTCCTTTTTGTTCTACATGATGGCGTCCCTGTCCCCGAGTCCCCCTTTATATTTTACAGACCCCGCCCACAGGTAAATCTCACAGAATTATCGCAAAGTTTACCTGGGCTTACCTGGGGTTTCAGATTACAATTTACCTTTAACAGTAAACTCCTGTAGGGGGCGCCACATTTCTACCAGACTTTGACTCAGCCTGGTCACAATACCACTACTAGATATTTACCTAAAGAATAAGAAAACACTAATGCCAAAAAAAAATATGTACCCTGATGTTCGTAGCAGTCATGTCTTGGAATCAATCTAAATACCCATCAATAAATGACTGGATAACCAATTGTGGTATATATACTCAATGGAATACTATTTAGCTATAAAAAATATGAAATTGTGCCTTTTGAGACAATATGGATGGCTCCTGAGATGATTATGTTAAGGGAAACAATCAGTGAAAGACAGTTACTGGATGATTTCACTCATTTGTGAATAAATAAATAACCAAAGAAAAAACTGGCAAAACACAACAAAAATAACTCGAGAGTCTGAAAGTATGGTAGTACCAGAAGGGAGGGGGAAGAAGGAGGGGCTAGAGGGGGTAACATGATAGGGTATTGATGCTGAAGCTTTGGTGGAGGGTGAGTGAAGCTTGTGGATGTATGGAACTGTGAAGTAGTACTCCCCAAATTATATAGTTTTGTAAAGAAATGACAAATCAATATAATTTGATTAAAAATAGTATTAATGGCCTGACTGTACAATGTTTAACAAAATACATGTGATGTGTATATGTACACATTTTAAAATTAAATATACTCCCTTTTGCTCCCCTCTGCCTATGCTCCCATTCTGGTAGCTACAATTCTACACTCAGATTTCTAGGGTTTGTAAAGGTTTTGATTTTTTGTTCCTTTGTTTAATTTCTCTACATTCCATATATGAATGAAGTCACCATATACAATGTTGTAAACCATTGTTATCTCGATAAAATAGTAAAATTAAAAAATTAAATACACTAATATTAATGATAAAAATAATAAATTTTGGGTGTACATCTGTACACTTTGTTAAGTGTATATGATTCATTTATCCACCACCAGAGTTTTAGTGCCACCACAGTATCAACTTGACCTCCTCTGTCCTTTCCTCCCCTCCCACTCCCCCTTCCCCTTGTAAACACCATTATTCTCAGGGCAAAGATCCCTTTTTAAAAGGTTTGTAACTAAAGGAGCTGCAGTGGCTTAAGCATATCAAATAACATTTGAGTGGAGGAGATGGCTGTTAGCTTAGTCCTCCAAACAAAGGACATGGGCAATAAATTCAGTTTCCTCAAGGTAATCAGTTTTGGAGAATCAGGGACACAAAGGTTCAAAGAAGGATGGATTAAGTCAAGTACAAATTTTATGTCTATGTCCTCAGAGGTTTGCTACCATTTAGAAAGCCAACCCTTTGGGGGCTCACTTCATTGTTTTTGCATTCCAGATGATGTTGGTAGCATGTAAGGTAAACAATACATTTACATTTAATGCTCAGAGGCCCCTGTGGCCTTCCTTAACTCCTTCAAAGTTCCCTTTACTTCTCAAGATTATGGGAAGATTCAGTCATGATCCTCTATCATGAAGGAGTTTTTTCCCCAGTAGGTTGAGACAGCTTACTATCATAGGCCCCTTGATATCCTGATTTCATTGTCCATTTTAATAGGCACATGTTCAGTTTAATTAACAATTTGGAAGCTGTAATGATGATATTTTTGAGTGCATATTATACTCCAAAGACTGTACCAAGCACTGTTCATGCCTGACCTCATTAAAGTCTTGTGAGTCTGAGAACAAACAGTCCCAGAGAGGCTAACAAGTTCAAAGTCACAAAGATAGTGGTCTAACTATTGGGGAATTTAGGTCTAGTCTAACTTCAGAGTCTCATAATCATGCCTGGTGGTAGCTATAGTTAGATAACAATAATATTTGACCTAAAAATAGATATGGGGGCTCTGAAAGAGGGTGATGGGGTATTTACTGACCAGCAGTGTGGTCTATAGCACCATTTTGGATCGAGCTGGATCTTGGCGGGATAACTATCAATGAAACAGCATATTTATAAAAATAATAATAGCAATTTAACAGTTAAATAATATTACTAGTATTGTTATTTTATTTGTAGTGTTGGGGCATGACTAAGAGGTACCATGGGACTCCCAAACTTGCGGGCTGCATGCTCTGAAATGGGTTCCGGCCATCTACCACATAAAGACAAAGGAAGCAAACCCTTAGTGTGAAAGACTGTTTATAGAATGTATGATTAAAGAGAGGAGAAGAAAAGATTTTTTTCCCAATAAAACACCCAAAATTACTCATCCCCTCTTGGACAAATGCCTAGCCAAATAGGGTGGGCCTGAGGCAGGGCATTGAGGCTGAAAAGCTTGCCACAAATCCAAGGCTCCTTCTGGTGGGGAACCAGTGGAAAGGGGTTCTAAAGCAGGTCCCAGAAAGCTGGGATAAATGGAGATACCACATCAAGATAATGGCTGCCATCACCAGTCTCCCACGGATCTCTCATCTCTCATCCATTTGTCTCTTTCAAGTGTTTCTACACGTCTTCTCCACATCTCCTTCCTAGCAGTGCTGTGGTGCAAGTTGGGTCGCAGAAGCAAGATTAGTATTTTTTCCCCCTTAGCCTACCTGCCTTCCGTGTTATACAGCTTCACCTGGCTGTTCAACTCTGCCCATAGTTTCCAGAAGCTAATCCAAGGCGGATACAAGTAAGTCGAGGCCAGTAGCAGTAACTAATATGGCCATCATTCAATCAACCAATATTCATTAAGTGCTTCCTATATATTAAATACTGGGCAAGTTTTGGGGATACAACAGTAAGCTAATATATGTATTCCTTGGTTTCTTGGTGCTTGCAGTTTAGTGTCAGAAACAGACAGTAAACAATTACACTGATGACTAATAGAAGAGATAAGTGATCAGAAGGGAAAGAACATGGTTCTCAGTGACCAATAACAAAAGAACCCTAAACAGATGGTGGGCTGGAATTTGGGAAGGCTTCCCAGAGAAGAGAGGTAGGGATGAGTTGGAATGAACTAGGTGAGTAGTGAGTGGGAGCCCCCTGTATGAAATGCTAGTCTCAGGGCTGGGAACAGCATTAGTATATGTCTTAAGGATTTGGTCTCCATCCTCAGAGCAGGAGATATCACTGAAAATTTTAAGCAAAGGTGTTCCCTGATCAGATAATATTTTAGTAAGATCCCTCAAGTTGCTGCGGGGAAAATGGATTAGAGGGGAGCAAAAGGAAGCCAGGGGACCAGTTAGCAATTGTCCAGGGCAGAGATGGCGACTTGGACCCCGTGGTGGCAGTATAGATGGAAGCAAATTTTGGAGGTGACAATTTTTTTTTTGCTAATAGAACTTGGTGGTAGTTTTAATAAGGAGGTGCAGGAGGACATTAGTGGTGTCCTTTAATCTTTGCACCCACCCTGTGAGGGAACTAAGACTTCTCATGCTTTAGCATAAAGCCTGCAGGCTTCAGAGGGCCCTCCAGACACCATATAACTTAGGCTCTGCTGACTTACATATCCTGGTCTCCCCTCTGCCTTTCCCCCTCTTTGGCCCCTAGTTCTCTGTGCTCTAGCTGCGGTGGCCTTTTAGTCCCATGTGCCATGCTCCTTCTAGTCTTAGACCCCTTCACATGCTGGTCACTTGACCTGAAGTGCTTTTCTCTTCTTTGCCTGGCTCAAACTTCCTTGGGGAAACCTCTGATCTATGATACTGGGTTAGCCTTCCTGTTATCTGTTCTCATAGCACTCTGCACTATTACAGTTGTATCTACTTTCTTGTGTGATTATTATGATTTTTTGTGTGATTATTTCCCCTAAAAACTTTAAGCTCCAGAGACCTTCTGTTCATCTCTCCATTCTTGATGACTAGCATAGAGCTTTGCATATATTAAGGTGTTGCATACATATTTATTGAATGAATGAGTGATGCTCATAAAGGCTAAATTAAATCACCTACTGTTAAACAGTAGTGAGTGACTGACCTAAGACTGGAACTAAGTGGCTAATAGAACCCAAGGTCTGATGAGCATGATTACTGTGCTGGACTGTCATGGTTCATGTCTGCAGTAGAAACATGTCAAAAACCATACAGCAATTTCTTGGGAACTTAGAATCAGTTTCCCTTTTTCCTCCTCATGACTCCTGTCCTTTTTCTTAGTTTCTACCTCCCCCCTCTTTTCTTATCTTCTTCCCCCCCCTTTCTTACTTCCCTGCTCTCCCTGCCTGCCTGCTGTCTTTTTCCCCTCCTTCTTTTATAAGATTTGAAGGGCTATTAGAGGTCATCTTGTCCAACCTGCACATTTTACAAATGATGAAACTGAAGTTAGACCAAATTGCCTCCCTAAAGGCTATAGTTATTGGCAGACTTAATAGATAACTTTAGCTTTTATGGTGGGCATCATTCTAGCAAAATCAATGGAGACCTAATTTATTTCAATCTTGTTTACCCAATATCTGCTTGTTATAACCAGGTTAGTCTCATCACTGACCCAGACACATGTTTTGCTCATTTCTACTTCAGAAGCATGACCCACACAGATTCTTTTGCCTGGGATTTATTCTTTCCTCCAAACCTATCTATTTTATTCATTTTTCAAGCTTCTCCTCCATGCAGGCCTCCCTGCCCATGCTGGCTATATAACATTAACATGCATTTTCATTTAAATGTTCTCAGGTGTGTTTTTTTCTTCTCCACAAATTGTCCTCCACCCAAGCTCAAGGGCAGGCACCATATCACATTGTGTCTCTTTTGTAATCCTTTTGATTCCTAGTAATGCACTGGATACATAGTAGACCCTTAAAGAATCATTCCTGAATGAATGAATGAATGAATGAATGAATGAATGAATGATGTAAGCAAGAAAATAAATGAAATGGTAAACTCTGCCATCTTGTGGTTATTAGTCTTTAGTGTTGTCATATTCACTGCGTTTTTTAGTGTTGAAATTAGAAAAGTGGCACCTGGTAAGAAACAAAAATGATAGTGGTGAAATGGAGTTTTCTTTTTCTCTTGCTCAGTGTACCAATGACATGGTTATTGGGGTTATTGGAGGGAAACCAAAAATGAAAGTAACCATGTATCTAAGGACTGGATAGAGACCTGGGGAGTATTAGTTGAATTTTCTCAGGGACATTGCCTGCTTTGAAAGGGACAAAAGAAATTGTGCCAACATGTTTAACAGCCCAGAGCTCTGATCAGATGACCAACCTATCTATTTAGGGGAATGATTAATAGACCTTTTTATAACGGTCATGTGGTGAAGAGAATCTCTGCCTTTGAGTTAACAGTCCTAGGATCTAGTCTTAGCTGAACAACCTTGTGCAGATCACACAATCTCTCTTGTTTTAGTTTTTCTATCAGTTCATTTACTGCCTGCTTTATTCCAGGACTGTTACGAGACTGTCAGTCTGTGAGACCACAGGCGTGAAGATTCTGAGAAAAGCTTTTAAAAGTAATATATCTGCTTAACATTTCCACAAAGGAAAAATTATACTTTCCATTTGTATAGCACCTACAGGTTTATAAATTGCCTTTATGGTCATTATTTTCAGTCTCATTGCAACCCTAACAGGGAAGCGGGCATTTAATTTACAGATGAAGCACAGAGATTCATATTCAGAGTTAATAAATATATAGTGAGGAACTGTCACATGCCAGGCATACTGATAGGTGCTTCCACATGTTAGAGAAGTTGAGTTAGTTGCCTAAGACCACCTGGCTGCTAAACAGCAGAATTTGTACTCCAACTTAGGTCATCTGACTTTGGAGCACAGTGTTCAACCACTACTGCCTTTAGGTCAGTCTAATTCTTCTCCTGGGACCATCTGCATTTGATTGCTCTTTATCTTTTTAAAAATGAAATATTTTGTTTCCTATTAAAAAGATTTACGGCCTTAAGAGCAGGTGCACCCAAAAGCACTTGGCGTGGGTTACCAACTGGTACCCACGTGCTGGCCCCACAACAGAGCAATTAAATCAGATTCTCTGGGGGTGGATCTCAGGAAAATGGCTTTTTCTCTTTTGTAAACCTAATTCTAAGGTCCAGCAGTCCAAGTTCAGAACCACACCATTCTAGCAGAAAGGTCAGTGACCCAACATTCTACCAGAGTCAATCCAACTTTCTCAGAGATGAATCTGGCAAACATCCAGAGCATTCAGTGAGGGAGGGGAAAGAGTGAAGAGGAGTAAAGAAATAAACTTAGAAATTTCATCTGTTGAATCTGGTTTTAGTAGTACAAGCAAACTGAACAGCAGTGACAGAGGTAAATAACTAAAGCTAAAAAAGAGCCAGGAAGGAGAAGGATGTATCTAACTCTGAGGTAGAGGAAGGATGGCAGACACCTCCTTCTCACTCCATGAGAGCAGACATTATATGCTCCATCCATCCATCCATCCATTCATCCATCCATCCACCCATAAATCAAATATTTATTGACATCAGCTATGTGTCAGTGTAGAGGCAGGATGGCACTGGGAGCACAGGTTTTCTTTTTTTTTTTTTAATATATATTTTTATTGTTAT
>PVIJ01009536.1:0-66251 GCA_004024925.1 Scalopus aquaticus | reverse complement strand
TTTCCTTTCATTGTAATAGTTTGGAGATCTTCTGGCTTCCTGTATGTCGATTTTTGTTTCCTTTTTCATGTTTGGGAAGTTCTCTTCAATTATCTCCTTGAGAAGTTCCTCTGTTCCTTTGTCTCTCTCCTCTCCCTCTGGGATACCTATGATTCTGAGATTTCCTTTTCTCATGGTATCAGATAGTTCCTGAAGCTTTAAGGAAGGATATTTTAGATTACGTTTCTTAACTTAAGCATATAAAGGTAAAACTTTCAAAGTATTTCATTGGTGTTTTATAGAAATTTCTGAAGTAAAAATGGGTTTGGGTTTTAAAAGTTATTTGTAAGTTAGTCATTTGAAACAAGGAACATATTTCCCCTCAAAAGTATTGTTGTACAAGTGATAATTTTCGAAAGTGGCTTATAAGCTCTCCTTCTGTTTAGAAGCTGAGTGATTGTGCATTTCCAGTGATAAATAGTAGATAATACTGTTGAAACTTGTAGATCTAAAAAACGTGAAAGCATCAGTTGTGGACTCTCTTAAAGCTTTCCCCTTGAATGTCAGGGCTGAAGGGGAAGCAGATTTAGTCTGAGAAACCTATAGATGTTTGAAACATCTAAAGTTGATGATTGAGAGTTTGTGTCTGAAGAACAGCAACCCCTCTCCCTTGCAATTCCCTGTAGCTACACATTTGCCTTGTGCTGGTCACCACAATTCAACACAGTTAGAACCACATTAGTATGTTCTCAAAAAAAAAAAAATGCCTCCTGCCCTTCCTGACGAAGCTACCTGCTAAGCATGACGTGCCCTCCCCACTGTTTTGGAAGGAAAATCACCTTTCCTGGCCAAGTATAATCCAGTGGAGTAGATGATCAAATAATTACCAACGTAAGTCACCCATGTTTCATCCATCTTATGAAAACTTATTGGATGAATATTAAAATCCGTACATATTTGTAAGGAAGTTTCAAGACTGACATAGGATGCACCCAGGGAGGAGGGTGGACACCTGTCTTTGTTAACTACCTGACCTGGTCAACCCCTTGTGCCATCTCATTTCACACAGGGAGAAAGTGAGGGCTGGGCAGTTAAGGGGGGAATAACCTTTCTCCTGGTGTTCAGCAAGAGATGAAGGGGGAAACTAAGGGGGCGGTAGAAGAAGATATATAATATATATATATAATAATATATTTATATATATTAATTATATTATATATACAATTTATATATATAATTAATAGAATAGAATAGAATAGAATAGAATAGAATAGAATAGAATAGAATAGAATAGAATAGAATAGAATAGAAACAGCTTGCTTCAGATATGATAGTAGAATGCAGAAGAAGTTTCGGAAAACTTGGAAGTGATTTAAAAGAGAATTATTCATCGTACCCATGCCGGAATGAGGAAGAGGGAGGAGTCAAAGCAAATAGCTGTTTTTATAGATGAGACATTCTGTCTCGAGAGATCCCAACTTGGGAGGATTAGCGTTATACTTAGAATTTCTGTAATTCACATATTTATTTGGATAATTTCAAGTTATATATTTTAATGTGTGGTTAGATATACAAAGGTCTTTATCCTTCTGGGCTGGCCTTTGTTTTACTGCGCAACCACTCTCAACACACACACACCCAGCCTACAATTACCTCAGTTACCCTGGAGCATGCGGACCCTATGTGATTCCACTACCTTTCGGCAGGTAACCCCAGCACCTTCCCTATCATCACTGCCCCTCAGAGCAGCCCAAGCCTCCAGCACACAGCTGCAGCTCTTTGCACGAAGACAAAGAGGCAGGTTCCTCTCCTTCTGGTAACACTGGAAAGAGGAAGAAGCTTCATTTTGAGCGGTCATTGCTAGCCATATGGAGCAGTGGATCTCCCCAGAAAGTAAGGAGTGGCTTTAGGGCGAGGTTAACCCATATGTGGTGGTTGCTCAACAGGCATTTACTTAATTCTCTCGCACCAGGGACTGCTCTGGGTGCTAATTTAGTTCCTCTTGAGAAGTTTCAGCCCATTAAGGGAGAAAAAGCTAAAACTCTAAGAAAGGGTGGAAGAATGGAGTGGTGAATCGTTCCGGTGACCTGTTTTTAGGGATTGTACTTGGACATTTAGAGTAGACGCAATAATTTGGGGAGCAGTATCCATATGGTGAATTTAGGGAACTGAGAATAGTAGGCTATAGGTAGAAGTGGAATCAAAGATGGCGGCATAACTGGACGTGTGATTAATAAGTGGGGGCTCAGAATTGGGAAAGCCTTGCCTTCCAAAAAAAACTGCTTTAGACTTTATTTTTTGGGAAACAAAAATCATGGCCGAGGTTTACGTAAGGAAGATGATACAGTTTACATATTTATATATCTTTTCCCCAGATGGGAAAAGAAAGCAACGGTGACCCTGGGGGGAGGAACAGCATATGCAGAGGCAGGAAATGCCGCCCTCTGAGTGACAGACACATGTAGTGTGACCCCTGCAGAAGCGCTGTGGGTGGGTCAATGACTTTGAAAGGTCAGGCCAGACATGCCCATCGTCCTAGCTCAGTAGCTTTGGGCAGTTGTTGAAGGATTTTAAACAGAGGGAAAGAGGGATTAGAAAAGCATTCTAGAAAGCTTTCTCCTTTGGAGTTGAAGGAGAGGAATTGACAGGGACAACCTGCATTTAGGAGAAAAGAAAAGCTGAGAATGAAGATTGGGCCAGTTCCCACCCTCAGGAAGGAAAACTGAGGACGCGACAAGGGTGGGAGAGGAGTAGGGGGAGGGAACCAGGAAGAGAGCATTTCTGGTTCAGAAGGTAGGGTCATCCATGTCCTGCCCCCACAGAGGGCCGTCATAACATGACAGAGACTGGCATGGGCACTGAGGAGTGATGAAATGACAATGGGACAAACCCGCTAGGGCAAAGAGGAGCCTCCCTAAAGCAGCGACAACCAAAAAACTCTCCAATATGGTACCATATGGCACTTCTTTAGGTGAGGAAAGAGGATCACATCATTTATTTGAGTCGGAAACAAAGGCAGATTGGGTAGCATCTTGGGGTGGGGGGAGGGTATGTTCCAGCTTCACCTCCTGGTGACCTCTATTTTCTTCCAGTGAAAAGGTGCTATTTCTGAGCCCTGGGCAGTGTCATAAGTCCTCCCAAGTTGCCTTGGTGCTCCTTCTGCCACTTGATGCATGGTCTCCCTGAATATTTTTTCTATGTTGATATGAATTTTAGTCTACACATAATAAGGATAAATGAGAAGAATATGCCCCCCAAAATGGTTGTTACTTGTTTTGCTCATTTCTTAAGAGGGAAGAAAGAGAGCTTTTTAAATAAGCCTTCCTATTTGTGTCTTCTTACTTGTTGGTACAGCAGAAACCACAAAAGCAAAAAAAAAAAAAAAAAAAACCCACAAAAATAAAACATGATTTGATTAACTGGAAGGCTGCTTGATTTAGATTATATGTCTTTCTTTCATATTTTGAAACCCGACTTAGATATTTAGTAGAAGTCTTTGGAAATTTCTGTGGATATGCTGTGAGAGAAAAGTCATTTGTTTTGGTGAGGATTCAAAAAGAGAAGTGCATATTGGAGGACAGATGTACTTGGACTTGACTTGAAGAACTAGTTCTCTGACCAGATGTCATTTAAAGACTTTAGACTCTGGACTTCAGGTTTTGTTCCTCAAGGTAAATACGCAGGTAGGAACCAAGAAGGTCGTTTTCAGAGGTTGCTGCACAGTTGGTTGTATAATATGCTAAGCAATCCCACAATGTCTTAGGAGGTAGGAGAGTACAGATGAGACATAAATGCTTCTCAGTTCTTTCAGTTCTTTAATCTTTCGGCAGTAGAGAAAAGAGAAAACTCTTCAGGAGTATAAAATGTTACTGCCTTTGCAGCAGTTGTCATGGTTACCTGCATAGTTTCATTGTTTTATTAATGTGTAATTCCCTTTATTTCTGGAAATATCATTATAGTGAAACATAATAGTTTGCAGCCTCTTTGCAAGTTTCACTGGGTATCACAGACTCTGACAGTGGCTGAGAAGAATGTGTGCGGTTTCTGGGCCACCTGTGTGTTGCTTATCCAGTAACTAGGACATGATTGTTTTGGAAAAGACAACTTGAAGTTAATGACTCTTGAGAGTCCCTTAAAATTTCAAATGTTTTCCTAAATAAAAGCGCTTATTTTTTCCTAGAGGAAAATGATTCAAGATTTGAATTTTTGAAAATCATTATTTTAATAATAAACCTAAAGTGATAGAGGTTTTCTGACATTAGAACTTTTCAAAAGTAATTATTACTACTTACTGAAATCACTTTAAGGTGTTCAGGCAATTATTTTGTAATCATTTCGTTTAAAAACTCTCTTTCCTAAATTGGTCTTTTGTCTCATTGAAGAATTTTTGTGAGATACTACTAAAAGAGGGGACAAGATTTTCTGAGTGTAGTCTACTACTCAAGTTGAAGCCAAATAAAATGGTTTAGTAAATTATCTTTCAGGCTGATCGCCTGAAACAGGTACCGCCCGCTGATTGCCACATTCATTTCTCTTCTCACTGGAATACACCAGACTTTATTTCCCGGCATCCTTTGCAGTTTAGGGTGTCTGAGACTATGGGACAGCAGAATGACATCGGAAGTTATGAAGTCACTTCCAGGTCTGACCCATATGTTCCTCCCACTTTATCCTTCTGTCCCTTGTTACCAGGCAGATTGGTCACTTTGCTACTAGTTGGGACCCTTGACTAACCGGATGGTGCAGAGACTGCCAACAAGGAACTGGAAGAGGACACAAGCCCTCTGAGATGTTAGACTTGTCACCCTAATGGACACACTGCTAATCAACGCTTCTTTGAAGTGGCCCCATCATCCTTGGGGAAAGGTTCAGCTTATAAATCCACAAGTTTTCTCTTGCCTTTAATGTTTTCACCTACCTTTAAAAAAAAATACTGGTATTGTAAATTCCAGAGCCCCTAATTGGTGCCCAGTAATGACGTCACTGTTTCAGACAGGCACTGGAAACCTGAAGGCTGCAGAAATAGGAGATAATTAGGAAATATCACCAGACTCCTGTGACTTTTGTGCATAGGGAACCAATGGAAATGGAGCTAACCTTTTCTGGATACTTCTGTGCCAATTATTGTGCTCAATCCTTTAATATATATAACCTTATTTACTCTCTGTAACTAATCTTCTAGAGAACTCTGTTATCTCCATTTTACATATTTTTTAAAATTTTATTAATTTTTCATGTAGTCTAAATAATGTCTTCTTAGCTTAGAAGTAGCAAGGGAGGATTCAAATAAAACTTTTCCTGGAACCACCTCCAGCCAAGCTTTCTCCTTTGCTGGTATACACTCAGTTAACAATGTCAGTTGACCATCATGCTCCAAGACAGAATGATAACTAGTAATAACTGGAAACGTATGCAAAGAACATTTGATTATCTGTGATATTGGGAATAAAAACTCCCATTACATTTTTAGGAAACCATAATACTGACATTGTTGAGTTTTACCTTGTATCTTAATTAAGATATCTGAGCAGCTGTTGTAACAGATCCCAAAATAATACTAGTTTGAAATTGATGACCTGGAGGTTGGCAGGCCAATGCTTCCTCACAAGACCTCATTGGTCTCATGAGGACACACTTTCATCTGGTTGCTTCCAGATCTTCTAGGACTGTTCTTCTGTGCTTGCTCACAGATGACTGACCACACTGCATTTATGTTAGCAAGAAGGGAGTATAAGAAGTGGGCATGTGTCTTTTTGGTTAAAGTCATGACCCAGAAATTGCACATATCATTTTTGCACAAAAAGTTGCATGCCCTCATGACCACCTAACTAAGTCTAGGAAATGTCATCTTTAAATGTTTAGCTTTCTATTAGTATTTGTATTCTTAAAGACCTGACCAGGAGATATTGTAGGACTAGTAGAAGTCATTACCACACCTTCCTCTTCCCATTCTTTGATGAACATACTAATGAGAAGGATCCAAAACAACAATATCAGAAAAGGGAAGGAACTGGATCAAGGAAACAGAGAAATCAGAAATTGAGTATCTCCTTTCTCCTTAACCTCTGCCAACACATATGCTTAAAGAATCAAGAGTTAGTGCCTTGCACTAAATTAACTTTAAAATAGGCTACAACATTAAATCATCGTTCTCTGAATAAAATGATTTCAACAAATTGAGGACATGAACAAAGACTAGATTTTAAATCATATTAAGAAATTAGAATTTATTTCATTTAGTTTGACATGTGGTTAAACTATAAAATAAAAGCTCATCTGGAAGAGATATTTACTGAGGTATATATCAGTGTAGTGATATGATATCTGGAATTTGCTTTAAAATATTCCAGGAAAAAAATGGGGTTGGGTGGGGTTAATGAATAGATGAAATTAGATTGGGAAAATGTGCATCTTTGAAGCTGGGTGATAGGTTCATGGGATTTGTTCTGCTGTTCTTTCTACTTTAATGTATATTTGAAATAATCTATGCTACAGTGAAAGTTTAAATAAATACTCCTTCCAGGAAAGAAAAGCAATTTTTGGCAGTGCCCTGATGTTCTTCTGAGCTCATTTCTGAACTCTGGTTAATGCATTCTTAAGTTTCCAATCTATCATTATTTACTTTGCATGCACACAACTAGAAAAGATCATTTCATTTAAAGAATTAATGAACAGCTTGCTTTTGAGCCTACTGAACAAAAGAGTGGTGGCAAGTACCTTTTATATCTAGGGATGCAAAATGGGTTAGCTATAGCCCCCACTAAGTTTAAAGCCTAATCAGATATGTAAGACAGTCTCTCAAATAGATCTAATTTTAGAGAAGTACATAAAAAAAAAAAACTGTTGGGAGAGCACATCCCAGTGGAAGCATCAGGAAAAGTTTCTTGGATCAACCATCATGAGCTTTAAAGAAAGTGTAGACTTTTGATAGATGGCAGTGGTGGGGAGAGTGACCTGCTCCAGGGACCAGCAAGAGAAGGCTCCCAGCCAGCGAACATGAGGTGGTGTTCTGGTAACAGACAGAGAGATGATGATTTTAAGTGTGAGTATCTGGATGTCCCACTGAAAGAAACAGGAGAGTAAAAAAGACCCTACTGTGTACTCAACACTCCCTCATAGGACCTGCTCATCTTGACTTCAGCCTCCTCCTTCAGCCTAGGATTCATCAGTGAGTTGTCGGCACAGAACATCTCCCTTGCCTGACTTTCGTTCACTCTTTAAACCACTCTGGACTGCAATCCTGCTTCACCACCCCATGAAACTCTTCAGTTTAACATGGAGGGCTTGGAGTGACCTCCATGTAGCCTGTTCCAGGGGTGTTTCTTACTCTTACTTTGCTGAGCAATAATTGACCAACCTGGTCATTCTTTCTTCCTTGGAACTCACCTCTTGGCTTCTGTTTTCTCCTCACTGTTTCTTCTCATTTCTCTGTAGGCTCTTCCTTGTCGGAATTTTTAGCCTAACAAAAATCAACAAAGTACCCACATTTATGTCTCATTTGAGTTCTGGGCCTACCTAATACTTCTACTTGGTTTTCTCCCAAATATTTCATATGTAACATATCCCGAAGTATGTAAGCTGTAAAAACAGAACTTTCCTTTATATAACTTCATTGTAAGTCTTTAGGTATCAGTGCTTTAAATTTAAGTTTGTGGCTGACTTTAAGCTATATATTTTTTAAAATTTTGTGAGCTACTTCCACTATACAGCCACCCTTTTGGAACCTGACTTTATTTGGTTAGTCAGGACTAGCACCAGCTGACTGTGAAAATAGGGGGGATCCCACCAATCATCTAAGAGATAAAATTGTTGCTCTCCTTCTCTCAACCAAATTAAGAATTTGGGCTATGAACCTCCACCCAGATTGGTGAAAAAGGGTGACTCTAATTCTCCTCTTTGGGCAAGAGCTGGGGTTTCTTTCCTTTCTATGCCATTTGATCTCAAGGGGCTGGAATTAAAGTAGACTTAATTTAAAAAAAAAAAAAGAAAAGTAGGTTTTGTTTTATCCATGCCTCATGAGTCTGTGAGCAGACTCATGAGGAAAGACTCAGTAGTTTGGAGGAAAGAGAATCTCCTTCTAATTCCAGCTTCAGGAACTCAAAATTAGTTGTAAATCTGATTAATAGAGTCACCTTTATCTCTTTCTATACCTCCTCCACAGCCAACACATAACTGACAAACTAAAGCTATTGAATATTTACTCTGTTCCAGTCATTCTGTTAATGTTCTACATATGTAAACTCCATCTTATCCTCATAACAACCTATTTAACAGATAAGGAAGCTGAGGCATGGAAAGTAAAATGCACAAAGACACCCCGCTAATGTAGAGCTAGGATTTAAATCCAAGGTATGTGACTCAAGTGCTCACACTCTTAACCACTCTGCTTTACCGAGTGGCATAGGACTACCCCTGGATTACATCCTTTCCTCATTCCTGTTGTGCTATTGATGTAAGATGTGCTATCAATTTAATTTAATAACAGCTTTCAGTAAGCACTCCAAATCAAGTGTAGTTATAGTGGGACTGTTATTTAAAATTCTAACCAGTGTTTTTTTTCCTTCTTGGTAATTCCCTTTTACCTCTTATCCCTGAGGCTTTTGGCTTCAGGGACAAGATAATTGCAGAAAACAAAGAGGCATATTCTTCACGGCTGACTTCCAAAATTGGGTCATGAGCTCCATAAAGGATAGTGTAGAGCCAGGGTTGGTTTTTAGTTTTGTTTTGTTTTTTAAATTACAAGACAGAATTTTTTAAAAAGATAAACCTTAAAAAATGCTTGCAAAGTTTGCACTGCATAGCAATGGCCAAAGTTTGATAAGTTAGCAGAGTTAAGGAGAATGAAGGCTGATATCTGAGAAATGTTAGGTCCCATAGGAGATAACATTTTAACTGTTGGCAGGAGGAGAATCTTCAGTTTAGATACTGAGAAGTTATGTTATGCCCTGGTTCCACTAAAAGTGGGAAATAATGGAAACCCCAGGACAATATGAGGAAACCCCAAAGGACAGGGGACCCAGATTTGACTAATTATTCTAAGAGGGAGGCCACATTGAACAGGGAAATCTTGTAGCAGCTTGAGGATGCAGTAAAATAGCAGCAGAGACTGGTTGAGATATTTGAGCTACATGGAAAGCATCTTGAAGTTCCCTGTAACCCCAGAGGCTTCCCTTAGAGGTGTTGGGAAGGGCTCGGTGTCCTACTGAAGAGACACCTTCAGCAAACTTGATGTGGATTCTTTGTGCTGCAGGCTGAGGAAACAGGAACAGAAAACAATAAATAAAGCAATGTGAGTTGAAGGCCCTCACAGAGATCAGCAAGAATAGGAGACAAATAGACACTTCGACACTAGCCCTGATGCCATGACACCAATGGATCTTCTTAGAATGTAGATATGGCCCCGGGAAGAAGAAAAGGAGGGCAGAATCCTGACTTGAGTATGCTTAAGTTCTAAATTCAACTATGAAATAAATGAACAAGAGTTTCCTTGGAAGTGGCTATAGTTTTAGTAGTTAGGTCACTCAAGGTCACATGGTCGTGCTGCAACCAGGATTCTAGACCAGGATATCTGACGTCACAGCCCATGCTCTCAGCCACCATCTCTGCTGCATCGTCCTGCTCTTTTCAATCTCATCTCCCCATTTCCCACAACTAAATGCAATGGTGGCGGCCCTAAGTTAGGTTGCATTATAGAAAGATCCAGGGTGATTTTGAGCTTCCCCCAGTGACTTCACATGTTGAATTCTAATGCTCACAGAGCTCAGACACTAGACTGCCTTGGAATGTAAGCTATAATCTCTTCTCTCTCCATCTCTGCTGCCACCATCTCATCCATATCTAGCCTTAACAATTATAACTGCCTCCTAGTAGGGGAGAGTCATTTTATTCCTATCTAATTTTTATCATTAGAAGCAAGAGAACTAGGACCAATGGGTAGAAGTTTGAAAGAGAAAGAATTGTGTGTGGAAGCAGAACTTGCTCATGATCTCAGCTATCCAAAGATAGAAAGGGCACCTTTGGTGGCAACAAATGCCACATCACTGAGGATGGAAGCGTATCCCCACTTACTACTACTTACTACTTACTTACTTACTACTTACTACTTACTACTACACTTACTACTAGGAAGGAACTGTATGCAGGGGACACGGGGGAGGACATATGGCTGGGTGGGGCTGCCTTCAACGTCCCTTCCAGCTTTGAAATCCTGCCATTTTAGAACAGAGATTGTGAACCCCAGATTGAAGTGTTTGAAGAGTGGAAAATGACATGGGAGTGGGCTTTTTAATCTCGTATCTTGAAGGTACTTACCAATGAGATAAGGAGAGACTTACCTATGATATGGTAGCATCAAGGGAAGACTTTAAGGTTCAGACTAATGAAGTGGATTTTTAAGAATTGGTAAAAAAGGAAAAACTAAAAGTTTAAGGTCTGTCTCAGTATCTATGGCTGTGTAGTGTACTAACCCAAAACTTGGTGGTTTTATTTTTTTTTAAGATTTATTTTGTTTATTTATGGATATAAGAACTGGGGTCCAGGTCAAAGGCATGGGGTGGTGAGAGGATTCACCAGAGATAGAGTGGGGAGCAGAACAGGCGGATCCACTGAAGTACACTGCTGAGGGGAGCAGCAGGCGAGGCAAGAGAGGTCTGCTGGGCCATGTGGGAAGCTCCCTTGCAGGGGATAGAACTCATGCCACAGTGGCTGGCAATAGCCTGACAGCACCAAGACCTTAAGCCTCTGCCATCCGGGAGGCCCAAAACTTGGTGGTTTTAAATAACAACCATTGTCTATTTCTCAGCATGTGTAGGTCTGGAATGGAGGCAGTGCTGTTTGGGTGATTTTTCTGTTCCACTTGGAATTAACAATAGTCACTCAGCACTGTGGTAAGGATGACTGGCAGGTCTGTTTAGCTCAGACTGGCGACCAGATGCCTACATCTACCTTCACCTGTGTGCCAGGAGGGTATCGCTTCTTGCCTGGTGGCTCCCAGCTCCCAGAGATATGCTCCAGTAGATCCAGATAAAACTACAAAGTCTCTTAAGAACTAACCTGAGAAGCTCAGATCATCCCTTCCACTGCATCCTTCCTGTCAATCAGGTCTCTAAGGCAGGATCAGTTTCAAGGGGAAAGGACGTTTCATGCCACTTCTCAGTGAAAGGGGTAACAGACAGTATAACCATGTTGAAATTCCCATAGAGACAGTGGAAGGGTCGAGAATCTGAATAATGAGGGAGGCCAAGTTGAGAACAAAAGTAGAAGGTGTATCCTTCAGATGGTGCAGGGACATGCCTTTCAGGAAGTTGAAAACAAAGACAAAGCTTTCTTGGGAGTAGAGAAAGAAACCTTACGATGAGAAGGAGGGAAAGTAGATGCAGTTCTTTTCAGCACTCAGGTCATCCCAGACAGGCTAGAGAAGGGGTCTCACCGAACAGACCCAGCTGGTGCTACCATCCACGGTCCATGCTTCACCTCTGCCTTGTTCTTTCCTTCTGATAGTATATCATCACTGGTTTCACCAGTTGTGCCTCCCATAGAGTTACGCTGTCTGGAGTTACAGTGCAAGATTTTTGACTCATGTTTTCAATGCTCTTCAGGTACCCCATGCGATACACCTGCTTCTGGTGTAATCCAGGGCTGTAGGGCAGGTAAATTAGTCTCCCTGGAACCTGAGCCCATCGGTGGCCACGTGGGAGGGGCTGAGCAGGCCGGTCATGAACTGACACTCGAGCAGCAGAAATCTACTTTCTATAAATTATCCACATAATCTTTTCCAAGTCCCTTCTGGATCAAAACCAGAGCCATGTGGGGGTGACATTCTGGCAGGTGCGTAGACTGCAGTGGTCGTGGCTTGGCTTCTGTTTTAGGCACAGAGCTGTTGGACTGGGTTGATTGATGCGGGTCGACCTGAATGTAGTCTTTTGGTAAGTCTCTTTGGAAGCTTGCTAATTAATTTTAAAGGAATGTTTCTCTTTGGCATGTTGTCTCATTCTTTTCACATTATATATTCTGGTGATAAATGATGGGTGCATAAATACACTGCCTTTACTCAACAGTGTTTTCTGTCGTTGATGTAAAGAGCACACATTGGATGGGTTTCAAAATAACTGAATTTGGATGTGACCTTTGGCCAAGTGAGAATCTCACTTGCCCAGACAACACGCACGTGGATTTTGCAGTTGCTTTCTTTTTAAAGTAGTATATGTCGGCGGTGCCATTGATTAATGTAATATTGCACTAATGTGCTGTTATGATCCCCTAGGGTATGCATGAGTTCTTTTAGCTAGCAGTAAAGAATTCCCCAAACTAAAGTTTTAATAAAATGAGGATTGCAGGGCAAAAAAGCATCAACCATGAGAATTTATGAAGAGCAAAAATGCTTGAGGAATCAACTTTGGATGAACTTGCCAATGGAAATCCAGTGCAATTGTTATATAATGTCATTCTTTTACCTCCGTAGAAATCATTTGTATCTATTTATTTACTGAATCCATTTTTTTTAATGTCCAGGTATCTCTATTTTTAAGACCCCACTGGCTCCAGTGTTTGTGCAATCATATTGTCATAGCCAAAACCCAGTGAAAGCTGGTAGAGTAGCCTGTGTGACATGCTTAAGCAGCAAAAATTACAACTGAATTTTTCTCCATCCATTGTCAATTACCACCATTCAGCTCTCTTTGGTACATTGCTGATGTAACTCTGGCATAGGGTCATTCTGGACCTATTTGAAGTAGCAACTTTTTTTTTTTCTTTCTCAAGGTGGTTTTCAATCTTTTTTTTTTTTAAGATTTATTTATCAATGCATACGAGCACTGGGGTGTAGGTCAAAGGTGCGGGGGGTGAGATGATTCAGCAGAGACAGAGTGGGAAGCAGAACAGGCAGATGAACCGAAGTATACTGCTGAGGGGAGCAGCGTGTGAGACAGGAGAGATCTGCTGCGCCATGTGGGAAGCTCCCTAGTTGGGGATCGAACTCGTGCTGCAGTGGCTGCGGATAGCTTCATAGTGCTGAGACTCAACCCATTGTGCCACAAGGGAGGCCCAGTTTTCAATCTTTAGTCATCATATTTTCTCTATTACAAAAACCTGGGATACGATGTGTGTAAACCAATGAACTGATGTGAAATACACCTGAATCGGACCTCCCTGGTGGTGCAGCGGTTGAGCGCTGCGCTGTGGAACCATCGCAGCATGCGATGCGAGTTCGAAGCCCAGCCGGGGAGAGTCCCACGTGGTGCGGCAGACCTCTCCTGCCTCGCCTGCTGCTCCCCTCAGCAGTGTATTTCTGATCTGCCTGTTCTGCTCCCCACTCTGTCTCTGGTGAGCCCTCTCGCTGCCCCCCACCTCTGGCTTTTACCCCAGCTTGTATGTATAAATAAATAAATCTTTAAAAAAAAAGAAAAAAGAAAAGAAATACCCTGAATCAAAACAGCCTCAACACAACATATTCAGCCTCATCAGCGAGGATGCTGCTGCAGCCAGCTCATGAGAGGCATAAACTCCTTTTTCTGATTCTAGGGTTTTTGTTGTTTTCACACAACTATTTAGCAAGAGAAACACAGGTGTAAATCTGGTGTAAATCTCTTGTATCCTTATAGGAGTTTTAAAGTACAGAAAGTCATACTTCTCCTTTTCACCTCCCAAAAAACTTTTAAAATTCACAAGAAAACAAAAGATATAAAAGCAAAATATGTTGCTTCTTAATGGAAAGATTTTTCTGTAACCAAGTTTTATGAATCAGCATTTTGATATCAGTAATTTACAGTCATAATCAGAAGATCATTAAGTTCAAGCTTGCATAAACCATTTCATGGTCCTTGCTAATAGGGCTAATAGAGGCCAATTTAAATGAGGGCGGCCACCCATCATAATAATAGGCTTTCAAGTCAGCAGGTATCGATATTTATAGTTGAGGTAAAGAGGGTATTTTCTCTTCTATTTTTGATAGTTTTAGATCTGGATCTATTTCAATGGATTCTGTAAAATAAATGTCAATTAAGATTGGCATTTAACAATTAAGGGACCATTTCTCTGGTATAGGTGATTTGTCTGTGTTTAAAAACCATATGTCAAGGGACAAGGGTTTATGATGTCATTAATATACACTCACAAGGTCATAAAAATGGTGCAAGGGGCTAGTAGAAGAAAAAGTGGGGGAAACTGTTACTGCCTCGCAGATATCACCTCTTCTGCAGAGAATAGTTTTTTCTCTTTTTGCCCAGAATCAAATAATAAGACTTAGATCCATCCCAGGCCTGTCCTTTCCCTAAAACCACCAGATGGATTACCTCCCGTGTGCCGATTATACGGTCCTCTTGTGTTTTTATGGTGTTTGTATTCCCATAGTTGCAAATATATAAAGTATATTTTTAGTTTTAGAATTTTCCTTTCCATTAAAAAAATCCCTGAAGATCTGTAGCACCACTGTTATTTCTGGTAATGCCATTGCTTCCATAGCAGCAAGCTAAGACTTTGTAAGAAACTGTGTTTACAAAAAAGTGATTGTCTAAGTGAACATTATAGTGACAGGCAGCAAAGTTTCGATTTAGATTCCTCATAACACCCCCACCCCCCCACACACACACACAAGTTGTGTTAAATACACAGTGAATTCAACTAGATCCTGTCCACGAAGCTGCAATATGACTACTTCTTTGGGTTTCTGTAGCAGAATGAAAACTCAGATAATGTGCATCTTGAGTCATAGAAGTAGATTTTCCCTGCTCTCAATTGCAAATGGGAGTAGAATCTAAAATAAATGAGTTTGTTCTGGTGCTTAAGGTGGACTTAAGGGAAAAGTAGAGAAAACCAAGAAAATAAATTCCCAGTTTTTCACAGCTTGTGTTGCTAAGCATAGATCTAGCATTGCAGTATATATTCATTTTGCTTAGAAGGTTTTTCTCCTTCAGAATTTCACAGGTTAGAATCATCTTCTTGGTAAGATTTTTATATCAGAGATTTCAAAGACCATTCTATAAAGAAATGAAAATGCCTGTATGAATGGCAATTTTTTTTTAATTTTTTCATACAATCTGGGGTGCAGGCCAGAGGTGTGAGGTGGTAAGAGTGTTCACCAGAGACAGAGTGGGGAGCAGAACAGGCAGATCAACCAAAATATATTGCTGAGGGGAGCAGCGAGTGAGGTAGGAAAGGTCTGCCCAGCCATGTGGGATTCTCCCTGGCCAGGCATTGAACTCGCAGCACTGCAGCTGCTGACAGCTCCACAGAGCTGTGCTTAACCTGTTCCGCCACCAGGGAGGCCCCTGAATGGCAATTTCTAATTAGACCTAACTCAGTATAAAAGGAGAAAGGAACCAAGGAATGCACTGCTAGGTCTTCATGTAGGTGGGACTGGTCTTCTCAAATGTTTGAAAGTGACTTGGCGTTACCAACTTTCCCTAAAAAAAACAAATTCCAAAATCTCTCTAATAGACACAGCTCATATTCATCGTTGAAAGTAAAAACTGACTAGAAACTAAAATTCATAATTTTCTGCAGCATTTTCAAACAACACACTTTATTAAGACAAGTCTAATCCAGCAGTTTTGGCTTCAGATCTCTACAGCCATTGTGCAGACATGCATGCAAAGAAAGAATGATAGGCCACTTCCTTCCTTCCTGCTGGGAGCTTAGAGTGCAGAGAGAATGCTGCGGTGAATCTAGAGTGAAATAGATGGATTCAAACACAGGGAGCACAGTGACACAGAGACAGCCAACTGTGTTATATAATCAGGGGCACAAAGGGTCAGTGCGGCAAGGTCTTGTCAGACTGTCAAGACTTAATTCTTATGAGACATTTTGAGGAACAGAAGGCTGTAATTTAGTGAGGAGGAACAATAATGTGCTTCAGATCCATCGAGCAAAATAGTGGCATCATAAAATCGAGCAACACTGCAGAAATTAAAAATTAAGCACACCCTTTTCATCATGGATAACAGCAAATCCATAAAACTCTTTGCCAATTAAAATCCTTTCAAAACCATTTTAGAAGTTTCCCCCAGCTATTCTAAAATTCAGCTTCCTTATCTGGGACATGAACTCCTAGGATCCTTAAAACAACCTCTTTTTTATAACTCAAGAAAACTGTCGCAGCTAACAGAAAGCAGTGTGCTGGAGTTCTCAGGAACTGAAGGAGACACTGCTGGAAGAAAGTGAGAGAATATCCCCAACAGGCTCCTGTGTTTGAGATCCAGCAGTCCCAAAGGAGCTGCAAGAGAAAGGCAGAGGGGGCTTCTCCACCAAAGCCTGATGTATCAGGGCCCTTGAACTACTCTGCATTGGGATAACAGTGTATTCATCTGGAAGGCTGGCTGAAACCATAAATAAAGAAAACCACTTTTGCTGTGATCATTTAGCAAGAAGCCAATGTATATCTCTCTGATCCATTTACTAAGTATTGAAATGATTAAACGTCTCTTCTATGTGGCTATTGAAGATGATACTAAAACTATAGACCCTCTTATATCATTGTGGTAGGTAGATAACTGACCCCCAAGAAGTCTGTGTCCTAGTCCCCAATACCTGTATATATATGTGACCAGCACAGGGGGAGTTAAGGTTGTATATGGAATGCAGATGGCTAATCAACTGACTTTAAATTAAGGAGAGTACCTTGGATATCCAGGTGGACCCAGAGTGATCACAAGCATCCTTTCAAAGTGGAAGACGAGGCAGAAGAGCCCATGTCAGAGTGATGCGATATTAAGAAAGTCTTGGCCAGCCATTACTGGCTCTGAAGAGGAAGGAAGGGGCCACTAGCCAAGGAATATGGGACCCCTCTAAGTTTTGAAAAAGGCAAGAAAATGAATTTTCCCCTAGAGCTTCAGAAGGACCACAGCTCTGATGACATCTTGATTTTCAGCCCTCTGGCCAGACTCCTCTATAGGATGTTATAGATTTGTGACAACCATAGAAGACTAATACAGTCATGCTGTCAATTTCCTTTATATGATGTTAGAAATTACCTTGTTCAGTTTCTTCTTTGTTTTTTTTATGGTATTTCTTCACACTGGAACATTCTCTCTCCAAGATGGCCAGACCTCCCTGTGCATTCACTGCTCTATCCTGGGAGGTAGGAATACACTGGTGGTCGATTAGTGCTTACCAAGTATCAAGTGAGTAACATTACATTTAGCACATGACTGAGTGAGAGAAATCGTACTTCTGCCCCAAGTGTCCATAATATAGAATTAAAGGAAATAACCAAGAAAAAAAAGGGAAGTGGTGAGGGATCAGAGAACAAAGTTTCAGAAAATATCAACTGCAGACCTATTAAGATTTAAACCTTCTGTATGCTTGAAAGAACCTTATGATACAGAAGAATGTAAGACTGTTAAAAGAAGGAGCTTTTATACAGGAAGAAGGTTAATGGTGTTCAACCACAGAGTATTGTTAAATTCCTTTTTTCGGTTGACTTACCAAGGTGTTGCAAATCAGTTTTTATCAGGAGTCAGTAAAAAATAAAATTAACCTATAGCAATAAATATACTGAGAAAACTGGACATGACAGAGAAACTGGATTGAACATTTACTGTGAAGTAAAATCAATATGGCAGAAATATCTATCCTGCTAAGGCTTTCACTTCTTTTGCCTGTGAATTTGAACAGCTTTCCACAAGTTACATTGCAAAAAGCAATATTAAATTTCTAAGCACCTACAAAGTAAAAGCCAAAGTGTTTTATGTGCTTTTCGTCATTCTTTATTTTTTTGATTCGTGGTTTGCAGTCAGGGTTTCAACCTTATCTTTGTATTTTGATGCTTTACTCATCAACAGTTATTAACAAAGCACTTTCCCATGCTGCCTGGTTTCTACCTATGCTTACTTCCCTCAAGGTGCAGTGAACAAAGCCCTGGACATGGAATCAGAAAATTTTAATCCAAGCCTCACTCTGTCCCTTACCAGCTGTAAGATTTTAGATAAGCCACTTAAATTTTCTGAGCCTCAGCTACCTCATGTACAAGGTGGGCCATCTCAGGAGGACTTTGAGAAGTAAATGAAATATGTTCTTTTTACCCACTATATCTTTTGATTAATTACCCATTGGGTTCATGGATCTTCTTGTGTAACAATATAAAATCATACTTCAACATAAGCAAATTGCAGAGCATGTGATAAGGAATAAATGGAAACCTCTGCTCTCTTCCTATCTCCCCACCCCTAACTCCATCTGCCCTCACTGTGACCAGAATAATCTTTATGAAGCACAGATTGATCCTGTCACTCTCCTAAGTGATGCCCTTCAGTGCCTGTTCATCACCCATAGACTCAATGTCAAGTCCCTTTTGTTTTTCTAGATGTGATCCATGCCCATCTAGCTCATCTCTTGTGCCATCTTTGCACACCCTATGTTCAGGCATGTTATCTATACCTCCCTCCTCTCTCTTACTGCACCTCGTCTTTGCATGTGCTCTCTCAGATTGGAATGCCTTAATTACCCTTCTTCACCCTGCTAACTCCTTCCAACTAGCTCTTTAGCACTCCATTCAAGTTTCAGGAATGGTTTATGTGCTTTCCATAGTATGACAAGATCCTCCTTCCCAGGGGAACGTCTCCCTGAACAGCATTGCCCGTGTGTTTGTCTGCTCTCTTGATTTGGGAATCCTTGAGAGCAGAAAACAGGGGTCATTTCATCTTGCCTTGATCAGAATGTTGAAAATCTTCATTATGTCTTGCAGAATGAATAAATTGATCAATCAGTGCAAAGGACTAAATATTCATGTCCCCACTGCCCAATTCATATGTTGAAATTCTAGCCCTTAAAGTGATGGCATTAGGAAGTAGGGTCATTGGGAGGTGAGTAGGTCCTGAGAGTGTGGTTCTTAATAATGTGATTAGTGCCCTTATAATAGGAATCTCTGAGAGTGAGCACTCTCTTTCCATCCTCTGTGGACCCCGCTAGGAGACAGCAGGCTGTGAACCAGGAAGTTGACTCTCACCAGGTGCCAAATTTGCCAACACCTTGGTCTTGGACTTTCCAGCTTCTAGGACTGTGTGAAATAAATGCTGTGGTTATGCCACCTGGTCTATGACATTTTTCTTGTTTTTGTTCTAACAACCCAAATGGACTTAAAATAATCACTGATATAATTGGCTAATGTATGCACTGCATGTATAAAATAGGTCATAAGACAAAAGAAATAGCATTTTTAATCAGAATACAAATTCTTCATTCTTCAAAAATTACTACCCTAAATCGTAAATGGTATGGGCTGCCAGAGAGCTGCTACTCAGAATTTCACTAAATAGTGTTGTGTAGCAGACACTTCAGCTTGCCTAACTCAGCATCCATTCTTTCTTTTCTCTTCAATAACTGACTTATTTTTACCTGGACAAGGCTACTGGAACATTTAAGGGCCTTTATGCCTAGTTTCCGTTACAACTAGAAATGGCAGATGGCAAAGTTCTAGCAAATAAAATTCAAATGAAAGTGTTTTGTGGAAAATTTCCAGGAAAGCTGCTCTACGAGTACTGACTCATGATGGAGGGGACCCCCTTTACCACTCTGCTTCTCCTCTGTCTTCTGGCCTCAATTCTAGATAATGACAGCTAGCATCCCAGCAGCCATGTCAGATCTTGAGTTGCCCTTGAGGATGAAAGCCATGTGCTAGGATGTCCAAACAGAAAGAGAGGAGTTCATTCTCTGGTGACATTTTTAATCCTCCTGAACTGCTCACCTCAGTGTTCTTGACATAAAAAAGAATTAAGTGGACAATCCAAGGCAAAATTAGTAAGTTTCCGGAAGGGGCCAGATAGTAAGGATTTTATTCTTTGTAGACCACATAATCTCTGTCACAACTGCTCACAATTCTGCTATTTGAACGTAGAGGCAGCTGTGGACAATAAAAGATTGTGTTTGAATACAATTTTAACTTAGAAAAGTAGGTGGCAGGCTGGATTTTGGTTGAAGTCATTGGGATGTCCTGTCTTTCTGATATGTATAGCCAAATCCACCCCTAACCAATACATCTTTGTCAGTGAAATAAATATTTTCATTTGGACAAGAGAAATGACACTTTGCCTTGGCTGGTAACATTGTAAACCCTCAGTATGACTTGTTGAATGAAGGAATTGATCCATCACTGTGATGGGTTAAATGTTCCTGTCTTCCCCCTTAAATTCACATATTGAAATTATAACCCCCAAAGGTGATGGTATTAGGCAGTGACATAAGCTTCTTGTCTCATTTTTATGTATTTTCTTCTTTCTGTAGACTATTTCTCCCTTCCCTTATTCTGATTGAATTATATAAAGTTTCTGTGTCCAGACTCTCTTGATAATTAAGACTAGCTGAATTAGACCCAGGGATTTTCTAGTTTCCTCTCAGTCCCATTATGTTGCCTTTGGTTGGAGGATTCCAGTAGCATATAAATGGGAGCCCCATCAGGTGTGTGGACTCGGAAAATGGCGAACAAAAGGCAAAGCCTGTGAGAACTGAATGAAGAACATGCTGAGAGCTCCAAAATGTGTTTGAATTATAGGACAAAACTTCCAGGCTGACTGATGATGGCTTATTGTTCTCTGTTACCAGGGAGCGTGAACAAGCCAAACTGATGTTTAGCAGCAGAGCAAGAGTAGTCCTGAAGTCTTTTCATCAAAGATTCTGTCTGAAGCTCTTAGCATTTCTTGGTTTTCCTAGTTTAGCTCATCATGTGAAAGCAGAAAAATATAGTACTCACCAGAATGGCAAATTAATGTTCCCTTCCGCGAAGACTCCAACTGATGGTGGTAGATATCCTGGGCTCTGTATTGAGAAGGATTCTGTGACTGTGCCTGGGTTGTAGCAGAAGTGTCTGTGCTTCCCTGCCAGTGTCTTCCCTAGACATATGGGGGGCAGGAGAGGAGGGGAGACGCAAATAGGTCCTCACTTGGTACACACTCAAGGAACATGACAATTAGAAGAAAGCCATAGTTTAAAGCATCCCTAACCTGTCCTTCATTTTACAGAGGGTGATATCAAGGCTTAGATGTGTAAAATAACTCACATTGGGTTATGCAACTAGTGAATTGTAAAACCACAATTAAAAGTCAACGGTGGGATTTTTCATTATGCAGTATTCACATCATTTGGATCTATTCACACTTTTCATTAATTTTCATAACTTACTTCTAACATAGAATTTGAATCAGCTTGTAGTGAGCTGAATACACGTCTAGATCTCTTATTTCCTCCCACTTTACAAGCCTGATTAGACTCCATCTAATTCTTTATGCCCCTAACAGCCTTCCAAAAATTTCTTTGTTGTTGGGTTAATATGATCAGGATTTGTTGTTGGGTTAATATGGAGAAACTTGGTTGATATGGGAATTGGTCCTCATATTTGGTTTCAGGAAACAAACTCTTAGAGAAATGTGGAGAATTGGGAATTGAGTATGTGATCTAGGTTAGGTAGAAAGCAGGGAAATTCTATATAGTGTCCGGAATGTGATTCCGATAGCGCATGGTACCCAGTAGTGAGTGAGTTGTTTAATGCACCTGTGCTCATCTGCCCTTGCCTGCTCCTGGACGCATGACAAGGGTTGGCATCACCCCTGCCGTAGATGAGCAGAAAGGAGAGAAGGGATTCAAGGCTCCAAGGCGAGGCATAGAATGATGAGCTCAAACACACATGTTCTTGGTTCGAAGAATTTTTGATGGCCTTGTAAAAACTCTTGTATATGGCTTCAATCCGGAATGATTAAAGAGAAAACACAAAAAGTTCCAATCGGTGAGCTTTTGAATCACAGTGTTAGTTGAACTCACAGTATCTTCAGAACTCCAGGAAAAAGCAGGACCCAGTAAACTGGAGCAGTTCATTGGGGAGATTCAGAATGCCTGGAAATCCTTGCCCCCATGGACTGCCCTTGTCCATGTCTGAGTCTGACTTGACTTCACTTCTTGCTAAAGATGCAGCTGCTCCTTGACTGCAGGAGTTCAACGCCAGGGAATGCCACTTTGCCCATCTTGGTTAGAAAACCAGAATCTTTCCTGTTCTTCAAGCCCAAACCTTCGAGGTAGATTTTAACCCATCGATTTTAGGTAACAGGACATCGTAAGCTCATGCTTCAGAATTACTTTTATTTCAATGAGATTCTGAAGATCTCTATGACTGGGGTCTAATGAATCCCTTGTTTAGGGCTTTCATAATTTTTATACTAAGATAAAATCATTTATTGAATTAACAAATCATTAGTAGTAATCATGGATGATATACAACTAAAAGCTGTTTTTGTATAGATAAAAATTCCTAAGTATATTTGGTGGTTTTCTCATTAATCTTCATCTTTATTCAGTTACCTCTATTTTTCTGTTTCTCTTCTCACTTTTATCATTATTCTTCGTTTTAAGGTAATATAACCACATTACAGAAAAATAAAGAATAAAAGATGACCCATTATTCCATCATTGTTATCATTTTGCTTTATTTCCTTCTGAACTGCTTTATATGCTTTCTTCCCAAACATTGTCATGAATATAATATTGTGCACAGCTTTTTAAGCTTAATGTATCTCATACATTTTAATATACTAGTGTCTCCATAGTCTCCTTTCCAATGGTTCTATAATTTTGAAAAGTACGCAGACATTAAGTTGTGATTGTGAATTATTGAGGGAAGGAGCCCAGCTTATTATATTCAGTTACCAGTAGGTGTTCAACTATCATGTATGGGATCCAGTTGAGACCCCTTGCTCCTTCTAAGCTTGCAATGTGTCAAATGTCTTTTCAACAAACATCTCTGTGGATATAGCTTTTCACACATTTTTGGATTATTTCAAATAGACCCCCACATGTGGGATTGCTGGTCATGTGGCATGGCCTTGTTTAGGGCCCAGGATTACTGCGTTGCTCTCCTCTAGAGGGCTTCATGGGCTTGCATGAAGTTTCCCCTGCAATGTGAGAGCACCGTTTCACTGCGTCCTTGCCGGCACTCCTGCAACAGAAGGAAGTACAGTATCTCATTGTGATTGTAGTGTGATGGCTTCCTCATTTGTATCCGTACTGATTGCTTTTTCCCACTTGTGAATTCACTCACTTCTCTTTAGCAATTTGAATGAACTCTCTATTAGACTGAAGAGATTAGCTTACAGTTTGTACAAGTACTGACCTCATTTGGGGTTTTTTCTCTCAGTTATGGGATTTGGGGGGACACCTTTACTCTGTTTTGAAGAAAACCTCTTAGCCTTCTTCTGAGTACCTTGAGCTCTGACACTCAGGGACCTTGTGAAATGCTCATTTTACTTGCTTTTAGCTGTCAGCAATAACTGACCAAAGAGGGCAACTGATCCACAACCATGGCCAACAAGTCCAGAAAACTCCTTCAAAGGGCTTATCTTACATGGCAGTATTGCTTCCATAGTCAAAAACAGAACAGAATAGCATGTATTCCCCTTGTTGCTATCCTTCTGCAAATAGGAAGCTAGTCCTGATCTGACCCATACTTCCTGTCCTTGAAGCGGGTGTTTGACATATCTGCAGCTAAGATCTCTGCAGACTGCTGTCTTCCTATAAATTTCTAGTGTTTTCAGGTAGCCATGGGGTCATCCCTCACTACAGACCTGGACACTAAGCAAAACATAAACTCTTCCCCTTAGTCAGTCATTTCTAAATAAATAGGTGCCCTGAAGGACCCCCTACTCTTTCTCAACATTGTACAAATCATGTCTTTTATTGTTTTCCTGAACTTCTGCTGCTTTCTGACCCTCAGTCCTATCATTTACTGTTTCCCTAGAGTCCAGGTTTCATTTTCCCTCAGGTCAGAAAGGGTAGTTTAACTCTTTTATAATCCTTTCAGGAATGGTTACCTTAATCCTGTTCCCTCAAACTTTACTCCTAGCCCCTAGGTAATCTCTTGGTCTGAGGAAACTTCTGTGAACTACAAGACACTGAATTTGGTTATTCAAAATTAATTAATTGCAGGTGGTACTTTCCAAAGTGTCAGAACCCAGAGCATCAAAAATCAGCTATCTACTTTTATTAAAGGGGGTTGATACTGGTTTGCGTGAAGTTGAACAGAAATTCCTTATACGTAAAGGTCAGCATGTGTGTTTCCATGTGATAACACATATGAGGAAATTATTAAATCGAGTCAAGAGATGAGCTCTACTCCCACATAGCCACCTGTCAGCTAATGACCTTGACTAGATCTTGAACCTCTTTGGGACTCAATTTCCTTACCTATAAAACCTCAGCTTTTTTAAAAGTTCTCCTATTTTGAACTAAGATCTCCCTGGTACATCTTCCACTCTCTGATACTAGTTCATCCCTTTTGTAACCATGAGAATGAATCTTTTCTGCCACCAGCTTGGAGAGAAATGTGGGGAGCTACAGGGCGGCCTCTGTCTGGATCTCCCTAGTTTATATCCTGTGTGCAAGAACCTGGCCCATCGAACAATCCCAAGTGGGCAATTTACAAGGAAGCTTACCAGCCACTGGTGCTTTAATGAGGAGTATTGCTATTGTTTCATCTTAGTGAATGGTTAATTCTTTTCCTTTGCCAGTAGATCAATCCATTCTTATTAAGGAAACTGGGTCCTCACCACTGCCTTTTGTCTTTGCAAACTGCCTTCCTATGAAAAAGTTCTTCATACTATATTCACTAGACCCTCTGACTTCAATATGCAAGGATTAGCAAGGAGATGGCTAATAAACCCTTAAAGCACCTTGAATCCAAGGCCAATATAAACCTGTTTAATTCTGTTTTCTTGTGGTCTCTGGCTTCCGCTTGGCCTTCTAGAACATTTTAGTACTAGCTACCCTGTGGTCTCTGTGGTCTCCACTGGTGGCAACTGGCTCCCAAGGATATTACCTGTTTGAATCTCATATGGTTCATGACTTTTATGTAGGTCCAAATTCTTTGCTCTGTTGCACTTGAAAAAATAGAGGCAAATGTGATAATAACTGCTAATATTTAGTATACTCTGTGAGCCAAGAGCTGCTCTGCATCCCTTACTTGGGTTCTCCCATTTAATATAATAGGCAAGAGGACATCCTGAGGAAAGAACACAGTCTCTGGCTAAACACTCCACGTTCGTTAATTCACCTTTAGTTTCACCCTTAGTTTCCATTTCCTACTCTATGATAGTCTATCTTCCTCGAAGATATGACCAGTTCCTTACAGGATGCTTGTAGTGTCTTGAACAGTGGTTCACATGGAATCAACACTCAAAAAATGTTAACTGTTAGTTTGACCCTATCTCTTTCTTAACACTGAATAGATTTAGTAGCTTAGAATCTAGACACACAGTGAAACGCCTGTTTCTGCCATAAATTAACACACGATCCTGCAGTAGGCAGGACGGTAAGGTAGCAGTAGCAGCATGCTACAGGATGAGAGCTCTGGGGCTGGATAGTCACGTTGACCTCTCATAGCTGTACAAACCCAAGCAAGCCCATCCACTCTGAGAGCTTTATTTCCTCATCTGCAACCCGAGATGCATGAGCCTGATAAACACTAAGCTCTATCGTCCCTGCAAATCTTCCCCCACTTCTTTCCTTGATAAAATGGTCATTTCACCATAATAAGACTTATGTGTCCACTGTCTCAGCCCACACACATTAAGGGACCCAAAGCACTATCATGGAAGATGCTTGGGGAAACGCTTTATAGGAAGATGAGAGGTGACCCATCCAGAATGCCTTCCATCTATACCCCACACCTCCCCCTCCCTACTCCCACACATCTGTAAGCAAGCAGAACATCCGTAACTGCTTGGGATAGGAGTTTGCAGGGAAAGTTCGGCATAAAGTGAACTATTGGTAGCATTTTGTTTGTTTGTTTTTAAAATCAGTTTCTCATGATTCTTACCGCACAGGAGGTGGTATGCTGTGGGAAGGAAAATGCTGGCTCAGGAGCATTAAGAGCCTTTGAGCTTTATTCCACTGTATTCTGTATTCTTTATTCCACTATCTGGTCCTCAGGCAAATGACATTTACCTTCCTTGAGCCTTCATTTTTTTTCCATTGTCAAGAAAGGATTGTTCGGGTTTTCTTTTATTTCTAAAACTGTCTGCTACTAAGTCCTTTATATGAGACAATGCTCAGAGGAAATCCTATGGACACAGATGCATTTTGTCTCTCCTTCCTCTGCCAAGTGTAATGAGAGTTGGTATGGAAAAAAAAAGTCTGCTGTGAAAAGGTTCATTCAGCCTTTTCTTAGTAGATCAAGTGGTTGGTATTTCTGCTGGCTTCTGAAATACATTACAAATCACAATCTGGAAAAAGTTCCAAAGCAGCTTCAAGCCTTCCTGCTGAATTTGGATACATCTTCAGGTCTTACACTGCAGCTCATCCTTAACAACTGACAAAATATTTACTTTGCTCAGTACAGAAAAGGGTAACATTTTCCAAAATATTAAACTAGGTTGGATTCAGAACACAGACAATGAGGCAAAAAGTTGGACCTCTGTTTGAAGCCATGTCGTTGAATCATTTTCCAGAGTGCCATGAGAAACAGAGCCTTAATGGATGTTTGTGCTCCACAGTAATTCTGGAAAGGGTAAGAGTCAGCCATGGCTAATGTACCCATGGTGTGTAGACCAGAAGATCTCTGAGTGTGGTCCTCAAGCCATCAGCATCACCAGGGAACTAGTTAAAGATGCACAACTTACCGCTGCCTGCTGAATCAGAAAGGTGTAGCCCAGCAGTCTTGTGTTGTAATGAGTCCTCCAGGAAAGCAGATCCAGGCAAATCTAATACTAGTGAAGTCTGAGTCCTGCTAGAAGGTCAAGAAGGTGCTTATGACCTTTGAATTACAAGAGCAAAGCAAGGACGAGACAAGTGCCTTAAATTCTCATTAATAAATTAATGTTTTCTCATATAAATGAACTGGTCAATTTGCAACTTAGGCATTTTGCTTTTTGAAATGCTCTTCCTTCCAGCCCTACGTCCTCCCTTACCCCCCATTTTCCTCCGCCTTCCCCCACCCCTACATGCATATGGAGATATATCTGAGTTACTGTATTTGACTATTGCTTAGGATAGTAAAAGCAGTGTGTTTTTACTGCAGTGTGTTTTAGCATACTTGCAATACAGCTAGTGATTTTGATAACAACTATTACACTTTTTTAAAATATCTCATTTGAGGTTATTCTTAGGATAAAATAGTGGACTAAAATCGAATGACTGTAATTTCTAATTCTCTGTTCTATTCATTTGTCTTACCGTTACCAGAATAACTATGTTTTATAAATAAATCATGATTTCTTTTCAATGAAATTACTGGAAATTAGTTGCTTTAATTAAGCTCTAATTACAAAATAAGCTACCATTTTAATGACTGCATTGTTTCCATCTGAAATTGCAAATACTTTCTGGAAGAAATGAAGATGGTTCGTACATCCCATCCTCCTGCCGCTCCCTACTGGCCCTTGCCTGCCCCTCCCTCGTGTGTTCCTCCCTGGCCACAGCAGGCATCTGAGCTGTCACCTTTGTCCTGCAGTCTCAGGCTTGGCGATGCCATTGGGTCCCAGGGTCCCGCATCTGTTGATTTGGAAGGCTCACAAATCTGTAACTAGAATGTGATTTGGCTCCTGACTTCCAGCCAATAGCTCCAACTGCTTCATTATCCTTCCAGCACCTTAAAGCCCTTGGGGGTCATATATCCAAATCAGAACTTCTCATGTTTTAGCCTAACCTGACTCTTACTAACCCTCCTCTTTCTTTGAACGAACTTCCCCTCTCTGTGCCCTCCACAACCTGTCATATGTTGGGGGCAGGAAACCAGGTGCAGTGGAAGGCTCCCAAGTTTAGACACTGTCTCAAATCCTGGTCTGGATTCAAATCCAGTTTCAAATGCTGATCCAAACCTAGATCTGGATTAAAATCTGGGCTCTACCGCCTCCTGCCTACATATCATTAGGTAACGCCGCAAACCTTTAGCTTCTCCCTGTATGAACTGGGGCATTGTTTTGAGGAATCAGAGACGGAAAGTATATAAACATGATTGTGTAATGTATTGTCCAGACCACATCTCACGGGGAGTGTAAGAGGCCATTGTTAATAATTATCCTGTGACTGAAAAAAAAAGATTTAGACTCTGTGCCAAGAAATAGCAGAGCACGTGCCCGTACACCTAATGTTGTGAACAACATGTAGTGTGTCTCCTTCCTGCCCCTCCAGTGTCTGTCTCCAGTGTTTTCTGAATCTGTCCTTCGTTTTCACTATCCCCGACCCAGGGCAGGGCTCGGTCCCTGTCACTCAGTAACGTTCTCCCCGCTGGGCTCCTTGCCTGCCCTTCTCTCCCCCTCATCTATTCGGTGTGCAGTTGCCACACTCCTCTTCTGAAACCACATCTTTTAAACCACTCTCTGCCTCGAGACCCTTTAAGAACTTCCCTTTGCTCACTTAAAAAGAGTTAAACTCCCCCGTATGGCATTTGAAAGGCTTCCTGTTTGGGGTCCACTTAATTTTTTCGGTCTTAATTCCAAGCACTGTCCTTATCCCTACCACATTATTGGCAGACTCGAACATCTCCCCAACTGCCTTCTTTTCTCCTAATGCCTTTGCCTGTGTCTCTTCTCCGAATGTTCCATGCTTCTTTTCTGTCTCCCCTGTTGAAATCTATTTTGACCTTCTGGCTAAGGTATGACTTCTTCCAGAAAGCCTTCCTCAATCTGCCTAGCAAGTAGCTCTCCCTCTACCCTCTACCTTCTCCTAAAGATGTAGTATTCATAGTCAAGAGCACGGGATGCTGTCTGTTTTATGTTGCAGGTTTATGGTTTAAACTTCCACAAATTATGGGGTGGAGAGGGGAAGCAGCAAATTCCTATAACTCAGGCTTGTTTGCCTCAGACAATTCTCGTATTAGAGGAGTTCAGTAAATGCTCGTTGAATGAATAAATGACTGAACGAAAGTCATGCTTGCCCTGCCAATACTTACTTTATTGCCTCTTCAATTAATTAAAAGTTCCTAAAAATATGTGGTGAATATTCTCATTTATTTACTTCTTGTAAGAACTAGGAGGTCTGACCCATCAAGTCAGTGACAGTAAAGACCCTAAAACCACACATAACTTTTCCTGAATCTTCACATTGATGCTGTTATTATAAGATTATTTGATAATTTAAAAAGTTATTATTGGTTAAAGAAGCAAGTTTTTCACATGCATTTAGTGAAATCAGAATTGGAAAATACATAAATTCAGACTCCTTGACAGTCTCTCTCCTGCCTCCAAAATGTGTGGAACAACTTGGTGCTGCCTTTTTCTTTGCTTTCTGTCCTGATTTGAAGAGCAAATGTGTGTTTATCCTAAGATAATATGACTCTTCTATCTCTTTTGGCATATTTACTTGTATGTTTTATAGTCCATGAGACATTACAGATTCTTTAAAGGAACATATTTAGAGGAATAGTTTTTATCAAAAAAAATTTTTTAATTTTTTCCTCAAAATCTCTTTAAGAGACAAATTCTTGTTTGCTAACAGATCACTGTAGAGTGGTAAACAAGGAACTCAGTTGTAATTTTCTGTCTTCTATTTTGATATTTATCCATTTATTTGGCTTAAAAAGTGCCCTGATATTGTTAAAAAGTCACACCTGCACCATCTTACCTTAAAACAACAGTAGTAGATCCCATTCTCTGTAATTTCTTAATTCAAGAGGTCGATTTCTTTGCATTAAGTAATTGCTCCAATAACCTTGTCAACTGCTGTGAAAATTTTTACTCAAGACTTTTATCTCAGTATGACTTTTCAGAAATGAAAATATAGTCAGCTAACCTTCATGGAATTTGAAATGCTTAGACCTCAGAATTTGCATAATTTTATGAAAATTATATAGAAACAACTTGATTTAGGTGACCATTTAAAAATTAATGGAATTACACAGGGAAAGTTAATTCAGGTCCTCTCTCAGGAAACTCTGGGTTGTCAGGCAGCCTGCCAAGCTCCCCATGTTCATAGATAACCCCATGGCCTGAAGTAAGATAATTAGCTGTCTGAACTTCCGTCACTGAGTTAACACTTGGTGGTCCGCTCACGTATTTGTACGTGTTTTTGTCACCAGTATCAGGCGGCTGCTCACATATTAATACGTGTTCATCTAGTCTCCGGTTTTTCACGCCACGGTGGATTTATTTGGAACTATTAGGAGCTATTTCTTTGATCATACTCAGTCTAGAAGCTTTACACATTGTTTTGGTGAAAGTGTAAGGTGTTTTATGAGAGATATTATAGTTTTTTTTTAATATCCAGTAGTTCAGGAGTTGTGTGTGTTTTATTGAATGCCTATACCATTCATGCGGTGGCACAGAAAATGGCCGGCCCCAAAGGCTGGTAAATTTAAAGGGCACCGGCACACAAAGTGTTAAAACTCTTGAATACAGATAACAGACTTCTTAGAGGTAGAGGGACTGTCTCAGAAAGCAAGAGTGTTGCCTGAAGTCAGTCAGTTAACCTGTCAGTAAATTCTCATTCTGTGCCTTTTATAGATTAGGCACCAGGCTGAGTGTTAGGATGTGGTGGGGAACAACCAGGCCTGGAGCATGCTGTCTAATGGACAGGAACCACGACCTTCCTTCAGCCCGTCTGACTGCTGGACTTCAGGAGGCAAGCTCCAGAAGGCAACAGTGAGAGGGATTCTTTAAATGTGGGACCTGGAATTTTCTAAACTTTGATCTGAGAGATCGAAAGTTCAGAAAAAATAAAAATCGGGCTAACTTTCGGGGCCTGAGGAACCCCTGTAACGGTGCTGTGGTCAGATCCTCCAGTTGAAGGTCCAAAGAGCTGTGACCCCTTCGGGATAAAATCTTCCGCGACTGGGAGCACCCATGTGGATATTTTAGGGTTCTTTCAACAGGGTTCTTTAGATGCAAATATCACAGACTCACTGAGCCAGCTTTAAAGGTTTGGCGGGGGGTGGGGTCTGGAGCAGGCAGGGGCAGTTTACTGTGAAGATCTCTTGCCAGGACCCCAGGATAAGCCAGGAAGGGCTGGAGCCACAGAAGAGCAGATGTTGGAGGGTCTTTAGGGATCCAGCTGTTCTTCCAGGCCCACCTACATTCTCCTTATCTGTAGGATATCCATCAGCTAGCTTCTTTAATCTTCTCTGGCTCAGTTCTATTCAAAGTGAATAAAATTAGAACTGTCTGAATAAAGTGGTGTGAGTCCAGCACTGCCCACTCAGGATCCCTCATAACTTCAGGCCCCGTGTGACCTCCACAGAACCCTAAGGACTCCTGGGAAGTGCTTTGAAAACCTGTGCTCTGCTCCTTTGCTTTGACCTGCTCATCCTTTACTCTTCCCCATGACCTTGTGTAACTGTTTTAGGCCCCAAAGAGAATCCAGTGGGCTCTATTGTGTGCTTTTGTATATTTTATAAACCAGGTTTATTTATTGACTTGCTTGTTCTTGAATGAAGCGTCTACCACTGAGGCAGCCAGTGTGGCCGAGGCAGGGCAGGGTTAAGTGGCACATGATGTGGCCACCCAGGGCTCTCCCTTCAACTGGGCCGGGTAGATGTTGGCAGATGCCATGACTGCCATCTAGCCTGAGGTGCAGAGGGAGCAAGGTCCTGACACCAAAGCCAGGAAGGATGTGAGAAGGGGAAGTATCAAGCGTCGATAGGCCTGAATGAGGGCGAGAACAGCTGAGGATCAGGAAAGAGCAGCCATTTTGGGGAGCTGAACCTCCTGTGCTTGCACAAATGAAAGAGACTCAGAACTTTTGACTCAGGAAATTATTGGGGGTTTAAAAAGCAACTAAAGAAAACTGAGGTGGGTTTGGACTGGGGAGCAAGGAAAACACAGACAGTCCTCCCTCCCCTGCCTCTGTATAGGTGTAGAGCCAGGTTATTAGATATGTGTTCTTTCCATTTTTAAGATATCAAGTGCAAAATGGAAACTCGCTCTCTATTTGAGAGTTAAGTTCTGATCCCCAGGAAAAGGCCAAGTTTGCTTTTGTGGCTGCATGTGACATTGCTTTAAAGGATGCCTCGTCAAGATGGTTTGGGCAATGCTGGATCTGCACCATGGTACAGAACTGGCTCGAGGGTCAGTGGGAGGATCTGTGATTGTCCCAGCCGAAAGAGGCTGACGGTGGCCCCAAGTGAGCCCCACGCCCCCAGCAGAAGGAAAGCCTGACTCCAGGATCCTCTGGACTCTGCAGCAAGACACTATGAGGAAAACAACCATGTTTCCTACAATTTGAAGAAAGTACTTTAGATTATTTGCACTCACTACTCACATTTGAAGACCTTTCCCTCCAAAAGGGAAATAGTTTGAAGAGTCTCAAGTTATAATTCTGGCACTGACCCCAGCAATTGTGTGACTGAGGCCACTTGCTTAGCATCTCAGTTTCTCTTTTATGAAGAGGAATTTCAGCGCTAATATTTCTCAACTTGGGAATCTCAGCAAAGCATTCCACAGCCCTGTCGTCAGGTGCTCTTGCACTTTCTCCTGGGTGTAGCTTAATAAGAATTGGAAAGAAGGATTTTTTTTCATATAGATATTTTACAGGTATGTAAACACGTGTACTACACAGCACATTTCACTGCACATCCTGCATACAGGGCATCCGCCAGGATGCTGGGCTGAGCCCCTGCCTTTGCTACCTCATCGTTCTTATTGTAGCAGATCACAGCATCTCCAGGAACTGCCCTCCACAGAAAATGGCCACTGTCATGTAATTGGCTTTTCTTAGTTATTTTATAATGATTTTGTTATTTAGAGTCTTCTGGTATTTGGACTTGTAGAAAAATGATCTTTGATGCTAGTGAAGGAAGGATTTTGCTGGCTGAGGTGTGTTTCATAGGCAACCTCTCCCACTTCCAAGGCCTTGTCATTCAGTTAGGTCATAACATGCATCCGACCCTCTATGGCCCTTCATGGTCTTAGTGTCTCTTTTATTTAAAGATGATTAAAAAGGTAGTTCCAAACTCATGTAACTTACTATTGACTAGAGTTACCTTCATCTTCCTTCCTTTCACTCTCATGTTCAGAGATAGACTTCTAGACGTCTGAAATGTGAACCTGATTTTGTCACTTCCAGATTTAACATTCTTTCATGGAGCCCTGATGCCTGTAGCAGCTTCCTACGGGACGGTATCGAGATTTCTAGTGATGGGGGAGATGATTTTAGGGACATACTGGCGAATGTTTTTACTATTTATACATCCATTTCACTGTCATTAGGAAAATATCAGTATATATTTTATAAACAGGCAAGAGTTTGAGTAAAAAACTATTTGAATTGAACAGTGCCAGACCAGAAATGGTTTGAAACATTCCACCAACAGGAATACAGGGCAAGACTCTTGTAGAAAAGATGCAGAAGCAAAACAAGGCAATTATTTGGCTGGCTATAACCCAAGCACTTGCCTTTTGGGAAACCCCATTGGCTACTTGTGATTGGTTGCCCTTCAGCTTCGATTTCTTGACCTTAAGACATCAATGGTCATAGGCTTTGGTTTCTTTATGTTAAAGCATTAGAAACACTGCTGGCCTCACCGGTGGCGCAGCGGTTAAGCGCTGCGTTGTGGAGCTGTTGGCAGTGGCGACGCAAGCTCGACACCCGGCCGGGGAGATTCCCACATGGCGCGGCAGACCTCTCCTGCCTCGCCCGCTGCTCCCCTCAGCAGTGTATTTCTGATCTGCCTGTTCTGCTACCCGCTCTGTCTCTGGTGAACCCTCTCGCCGCCCCACGCCTCTGGCCTGTACCCCAACTTGTATGTATAAATAAAAAATAAATCTTTAAAAAAAAAAAAAAAGAAACACTGCTAATGGAGGTCTCATGTCTTCCATGTTTAATTAATGTATCATGGATTATAATGAACCCATAGCATGTTATATATTACTCTATATTAAGAATATATGGTACAGTAACAGGAAAAAATATATTTTGTATTTTAATAGTATCTAGCTATGGATATCATATAAAGTAAATGAGTCAACATAGAGTCCAGTCAAAAATGCTAAGTAAATAATAGTCCAGGTTGTTCTTAGGTTTGGCAAAGCTCATAAAGATGGTCGGAACTGACTGAAATTTGAGGAGTGTTGGCCAATACAGGAAAGTCAGACTCCCAACTTGTTGCCAGCCTTATATCTTAACTCCCTTTATTTAAGCTACTCAGAACTCTTTGTTGCTTCTTAAAGATACAATTAAATTTCACACCTCCTATTCTTGGGTTCTGGTGTTGCATGACCTAGGGAAAGTCACTTAAACTTTTGATTCTTAGTTTCCTCATCTGAAAAAATAAGAATATAAATGAATGGCCTGTATCCAGCAGCGGTTTCGCAAAGGAAGTTACTGGGTAGAGTAATACATTATAAACTATAACAAATTATGTCAATATAAGGGATTATAGCATTTCATCTTTATATGTTTCACAGTGCATGGCAAATGCTCATTAAATATATTCTAGGGAACCAATGAATACAGATGCTCAAGTTTGAAACAGCCTTTAGTTAAGTGAGCATTCATGGAATGATAATGTCTCATGCAGGAAAGTTGAGAAAAAGACTTACTTTCTAGGAGTCATTCTTGTGGAGGAAAGTATGACCTCTTAAGTAACACCTAAAGAGATGATCACAATATAAGGCAACGTGTTAATATTTTTTAAATAGCCATATCATGAGTAGTATTAGCTCAACTGGGCAAGCTTCTGACCTGAGTCTTGCAGAATGAGGAGTCGCTATCTTAGTGGACAAAGTAAAGAAGGGCCCTTTCACTGAGTGAGCATAGGGAAAGCTATAGGCCAGTGGCACCCAACAGAAATACAATGCAAATCACAAAGGCAAACCAGATTAAGTGGAAGTTCAACAAACAAAACATTTAAAATGCAGGTAAAATCAATTATATTAGTATATTTGATCTAATTTAACAAATCCTAAGTACTATCATTTAACAAGTAATCACTAAATTACTTTAAAATTATTAATGATATACTTTGCTTTCTTTATTTTCTACTAAGCCTTCAAAATCTGGTGTGTATTTCACACTTACAACACAGGTCAGTGTGAACTAGACATCTCCTAAGTGCCCAATAGTCCCATGGAAAGTCAGTGGCTGCTGTTTTTGACAACACAGGCATAGAGGGTAGAGGAAAAGTCTGGCATACTAAATAAGCCAGGAGTTCTTTGACAAGCACAGGCTACATGTGGCGGTAGGACACCAGACCACACAGGTCTTAAGATGCCAAGTTAGGGGAATCTCGATTTAATCATGAAGGCATTCAGGAGTCTTTGGTGGCTTTGAGAGCCTTTATATAGATCAAATTTGAGGTTTTGAAAGATTATGCTGGCAACTGTGTGCAGGGTTGATTGGGGAGCTACAGTGCAGAGAATGTCACCGTTGGCGGTGTTTCTCAATCTGTTGTGTTTCTCTGCTTCTAATGAAACTTCCATATAAACCCTAGCAATTAGTAGACAGCTGTTCTCAATTTTCAGTGTTTGATGAGTTTTTCTCATTTTCTGGGCCTTTAGAGAATTTTAAGGGTAAGGTGAAAGAGAAACTAAGAATATCTGTGTGTAAGAGAGAAAAGATTGGTGTGCACATACTGCTAGATGTAGGCTGACTCCTGGTATGCAGTACTTAGTCAAATGAACCAGAGCCTCCACTGGACCACTACACATACTCTTATGCCTACACCATTGTACCATTATTAATGCATACTTATACATCAAAGAAAAATATCCCACTATCCCCTCCAAATACTTTCTTTGCCAAGATGTTCCTTCCACTAAACTCTAGATAATATATTTTACCTTAGAGGTTAAGAAAAATTGATTTTCCTAGGAATTCTCTAAAAAGAAAAAATGTTTTTAATAGGTTACATATTTTATCACCATAACCTGCTTATAATTGAGTTCTTTGTTATCTTTTTCCCTTATGGGGGAAGGCAAACATCCTGGATTTATTTTTTTTCTCAGGATTTATTTCCATTCTGCCCTTCTGGCATTTTATTCCATGGCTCCATTTCCATTCCACTGGTTTCTCATCCCAAAGACAGAACATCAATATATTTTTTATATGAAGGGTACAGCAAATGAACATTGAAATGTAAAATGGCATTCTCTCGGAGTAATATGCTGGCCACGCCCCCTCTTTATTACACTCAGTGAGCTCCCAAGCATATGCTAGTATCTTTTAGCCAAATAGTGGTAACTAAAATGGATATGGGGCAACCAGCAAGGCTGATGCCGTGAGCAATAAAAACTGTTGTCCCTAATGGAGGAGGTGTCCGTGAGTATCACGCCTGCCTCCACCCCAGGCGCCGCCTAAATCTCTATTCCCAGCAACCCCAGAAGTAGCTAATGCAAGAGATGATTCTGTTGACCACAGGGGTGGCTGGATCGACACGACGGCCATTTCTTCAGGCTCATAATTTAAACCTCAGTTTTAAAATCTGAAATGCCTTAAATTTCAAAACCAAGTTTCTGGTATTACATGACTTTGGGTGATTATTTTTCACAAATGAGAGCCCAGGAAATTCGGGACTGATCAGTGGTTTGATGAGATAATAAAGAGGAAGGGGAAATGAGCTCAGTTTATGTATTTGGGGAACCAACTCGACTTTGCTGGGCCAGGAATAGATTACTGCTATGCTTTCTCCATCACGTACATAGTTTGCTGAGATAGTAAATCATTCAGAAAGGATTATTTCTTCTTTTCCCTTAAAAAAAAAAAATCCACATTTTGAGTTAAAAGCTTCTGGAAAGCCAGCAGGAATGCCTACCTGGCATCTGTCCATGGTGCTTGAGTGGCTGCAAAGCTCTGAAAGCCACAAAGTTTCACCCCTCCCCCCAAACACATGCTTGCACGCGCGTGTGCGCGCACACACACACAAGCGCGCATGCATCTCTCTCTCTCTCTCTCTCTCTCTCTCTCTCTCTCTCTCTCTCTCTCTCTCTCTCTCTCTCTCACACACACACACACACACACACACACACACACACACAAGCGCGCGCGTCTCTGTCGATCTAGTGGGGGTGGGGTGACGGGATGTGGTGAAGACAATGTCCCTAGGAGAAAGATCTGAACTTTGACAGGTTTTTTCCCCTATTGTTAAAATAAAACACTAGATAATTTGCCTTTAAAGGTAAAAAATGTCTATGATCTCTTCACACTTGATACTCATAAAACAAGAAAAAGTAATTATGCTCTGGAAAACTACATAAGGTCAATTCCTGTTGCTTTTGTCAATTGTATTCTTTCAAAGGTAGATTAGAGTGATTAGTGATAATGAGTCTCCCTAAGGGAATTCCCCAAAGAAAAGAGAAATCCTTGAGATTTCCCTACCTGGTTGGGAGCATCAGACTTTTCAGGGAGCTTTGTCTCAAAAGAGAAGAAAATATTTATGGAGTACTGACTAGGAGATTTTGTCTTTTTGTGGGAAAAATATAATTATTGGAAAATTAATGCTGGAAGAAGAAAAAAGAACTCATCCCACCAGTGTTACCTTGATGTAACCTCTGTTCTCCTAAGGTATATTTTTCAAGTATTCTTTCTGGATTCCTTGGACAGATCCTGATGAGGATTTTTGATTAGGGAAGAACCAATCCCAACTAGACTTCCTGACAGCAAGGTAGAACAGAAAGTCATTGCCCTTTAATTCAGCGAGTGGCCTCTCGTGACAGGGATGAACAGTCTATGGCACATAACGGGTGTGCAAAACAGCTGGGAGATGAGGAGGAAATGAGCTTCAATCAGGGTGACTGAGAACATGGAAAACGGCTTATTATTTCATGTTACGCTCAAATTCATTTCCTTTAGTAGAAAACAAAACCGAAAGTTAATTATTACTCCATATTCTCATAAGCTTTCATTCATTCATTCATCAGTCATTAATTGTGGGGCCACTAAGTGATAGGCATTGTGACACTGAACTGCCTCAGTTTCCCTCAGCCAATAAAAGGAAAGAGTTTGAGAAGGAAACTAGTTTAATGTGTCAAATAACTGAGGAAGGCACTGGACTTTGACAGGTTTTTTCCCCCATTGTCAAAATAAAACACTAGATAATTTGCCTTTAAAGATAAAAAATGTCTATGATCTCTTCACACTTGTTGCTCACTCATAAAATAAGAAAAAGTAATTATGCTCTGGAAAACTACATAAGGTCAATTCCTGTTGCTTTTGTCTCATGTCTGAAAGACCGACCACCTTCCTGCTCTTTGGCAGAGGGCAGGGTATTTATACAAAGGAGTAAAACAACAGGGAGATGGGTGAGGGTCTGCCAAGGGGAGATAGGAAGGGTTAGCGTGTCCTTTTGGCGAAGGCATCTGGAGATTTCGGGTGGGCACCAGCTTGCTTTGTTAACACCTGATGTTAAACTTTCTTAGATGTTTAACTTCCTTATTATCCCCTTAGGGATGTCCTTCCTTTTCCTTAGAATGCAAGACAAACTTGTTAAATGCAACAGAGAGGAATGCTTATGTGATGGGGCAGAAAGAGAGACCTATCCTGTTTCGCTGCATCAATTGTGCAAACATTGGGGCAGCAAGGAAATTATCTGTACCCCTATGGGCTCTTCTAGACTGGCAAAAATTCAGGCAAGCATCAGACAGACTGATAAAGAGTCAAAGTGATGTCTAATGATAATAACATGAATACCTCCTGTATACAAGGGAGACACCCAGAATGCCTTAGATGCTCAGATGCCACTTAAATAGCTTAGCTAAGACAGGGACTACTGTGAGGGTGGGAGATGATCAATTAGGAAGGTTGCTGGGGGAGGCACAGTAAGCTAAGTATAAAAATTAAATCCCATCTTCTCCATTGAGGAAAGATAAGATTTGTTCTTCCAGGTAAACACCCTAACAGAAATTATATGTAAATATATTTTTCCAAAGCAACCTCCACCCAGTTTTCACAGCCCTTTCCAATAAAACAGCCCTTTGCCAAAAAAAAAAAAAAAAGCAAAAAAAAAAAAAAACCAAAAAACATATTGTGGGGTGACAGATATTTGCTCCCCTGTACTAGGCACCAGGGATTTTTCAGTGAACAATGATGTGATGTTCACCTAAGAGAGACAGAAATCCTAGCAGCAGAAGTGGTTTTGGGGATGTTGCACACAGGTAGGGTGCTATTGTGTATGTGGGTGCTTTGGAAGCCCTGAGAACAGACTTTCTTCAAATGGAATGCTGTGAGGACATTATTCCTCAATTGCAAGTTTGTTTGTTTTTTTTTAAGGACTTTAGTATTTTCTTTCATCACTGCAAGTCTCATCATGTGCTATGTGCTTCTACGTTATTGGAAGAAGAAAAACATCTACAACTTGTATGGCTACTTTCACACTTGGCTTTGCAGGTGGCTATGTTTTATAAGATAATGGCAGAGAAAATATGTGGAAATGAACATTCTTGCAAGATTTTTCTGGTATGAAGTTAAACCTATGCTTGGAAAAGGAAGTCTATCAGATAAGTACCTGAAAGAGAGAAGGGGAGCATTTTTCTGCTTAATTCCTCCCCGAGGAATCCATCTTGCTCCTTTCTCTCCTGCTACATTTTTATTGTTGTGTAACTAATCAGAAGTGTGAGGTTTATATGGCCAGGATATTTGGGGAATATTCATTTAATCCTACGAAGCCTCTGTGGGCTTTACAGGATATGTCAGTTCTCGGGAGTAGAGGACACAGGAGAGGTGTCCCTCCTGGTGACCTTGGCGTCCATCTGGGCCGGCCCCTGAGCCTGCGCGCTCAGCCTGGTGCGACAGGACCTCAGCCGTGAGCCTGCAGATGCTGCGCGCGGACTCGGCTTCCGTGACTCACGCCATCTGTCGGTAATTTGTTGTTGCTCTGGAGTCAGGGGTTTTCAAAGGACTCCATCTCTGGAGTCTCTCCCCGAGGTGCGCCGTCTGACTGCCATTTTCTGTCAGGCGCTTCCCATTGGGTCGGGGGCCAGGTCCCAGTGTTGAGTCAAGTCGCCATGAATGTAATGATAATGTTCTTTGCACTTTAGAGAGCTTCCCACTAAGTTCCTGCCCCCTCTAGAGCGAGTTACACTCTTCGTGGGACTTGTTTGAAGCCCAGCCAAGCTGGCAGCCGTGGGGTTCCATTTTTACAATCTCTAGCAACAGTAGGCTCAGTCCTTTGTGTCACCATGCCATCTGCTTAGCTTTTTCCCTCTTCAAGCTATAAGCAAAATGAGCTACCCAAACCCAAAAAAGCACACCCCCCCCATTAAAACACATTTGCATCAAGTCAAACTAAATGACACTACTTTGTTCTAAACCAGTTTCTTTTGTCATGCCTCCTTAAGAATTTTTATTTTCACCAAAAACATAGACAAAACTCACAACAAATGTATGTTGATTTTCTTCTACATACAGCACTGGGATAAATGCTTTATGTCCTCATGATTCCATTTTATGCTCACAAAAACTGAGTGAGGGAGTTGCTATATGTATACCTGTTTCTGCAGATAAGGAAATTGGGGCTCAGACAGGTTAAGAAATTTGCCATGACTAAGCTGCCAGATGGTGATGAAATGTAAATTAAGCCCGCTGCCCAGTTCCTGTGTGCAAAATTGAACTTTTTATGAATTGCCCCTCTTTTAATATTCACTACTTTGGCTTGTAATGCCTTTGGCTAGTCGATCCCTCATACCTTAAGTATAATCCCCACTGATGAATCCACCCAACAATATGCTCCTGGCATCTACTCTGTGCCATCACCATCCTGAGCCCCAAGGAGCCAATTATGAAATCTGATCTCATGAGATTATAATATATAGTTGGGGCTATATTTACCTATTTCGCATTATAAGCAACGTATGATGGGCAGTCACTGTGCTAAGGATGGTGCTATAAAGTCAAAAGCTATTCCACCCTCAGTTCTTACAAGCTTCCCAGCATATCAGGACTCTCGGGAATCTAGACTAGAAATCAGGAGAGCCAGATCCAGTATCGTATTTATGATGGGTAGTATAGCCAAATTGTTGAATTTCTGTCTACCTTGCTTTCTTCATCTATTGAATAAATAACTTGCAAGTTTACCTCCAGCTCTGGAAAAACCATTTCTACTCTAAGAACTTGGCTGGGAAAGCTAAGACTTAGTATATAGGGAAGGAGAAAAAAAAACTAAGTCTAGGTTGATGAGAGAAGCAGAAAAACACTTCAAATAGTATAGTCAGAATGCCTTTGGCTTCAAGTAACAGAAAACATGACCAATGATTTGAAAAATTATGAATTTATTATCTCACATAAAAAGAAGTCAGAGGGCAAGTGTTTATTTCAGTTGCTCCACAATGCCACCAAGGATATAGTTTCTTTCTAGGTTTCTGATCTGCCAGCCTTACTGTGATAGCTTTTCATTCTCAACGTTATTACCTTGTGGTTACTACATGGCTCCTGTTGATTCCAGAATTATTTTCTAGTAGTGACTTCCCCTCTAGGAAGCAATAGGAGAAATACTGTTTTTTTCATTTTGAAAAAGATCTCCTTGAGCTGATCTTTGCTTTTATATCATTTGCTAGACGTGGGTCATGAGCCAAGCCCTAAACCAATCATTGTTCATCCTTTAGATGTGAAAGAGAAGTTTCTGCTATCTCTGAGGTTATGGTGTCTCCATCAGCTACAAAATCAGAGTTTGGTTTGTGAGGAAGAGAATGTATGGCAATGAAGAGTGTTTGTCATTGAGAGTTGGCTGGAAACTAACACTCTAGCAATGCTTATTTTACCCTAGAAAAATCTAGAATTCTTGAAGGAATTGTAATGCCAAAAATAATCAATAGATTAATGTTAGGAAAGACAGATCCTGAGGCAAAATCCTTGCTGTGCGAAAAGATTTTGTTACCAGTGGAAACTGTCCCTAGAAAGGAAAGGTAGGGGTTAAGATTGCTACTAAGAAATGCCTGACTAGCATTTGGACAGCTTCTCCTTCATCTTAAATTTGGACCTTGTGAAAGCAGATAGCAGGGCAGATTGACACTCACTGGGGCAGCTTAAAATAACATTAGTCATCCAAAAGTCTCTGTTGAACTGAGCACCATGACACAAAGTTCAGTGGCTACATTCTGGGTATCGTCTCACTGGCAGAAGTTTTAGATTCCTATGCATTTCCCACTGTAGTTGCAACACAAGGAATGCTTTACCAGAGGTATGCACAGCATACATTTGGAGCTCTGAGGTAGAATGGGGGCAGGTGAGACTGTACAGTGGGAATGACATTTGAGCAGGACTATGAAGGTGGAAAAAATATTCAGAGGTGAAATGTAGGAGAATGGCAATGTAGTCCAAGGGGAATCTCGTAACAGAAATCAAAGTCTTCTGAATCTTTTTCAGCTGAATATTGAGATCTTCAGTACTCAAAGAACTTATGCTTACACTCTCTGCCTAGAAAACCCATGCTCTTTTTTTTAATATATATTTTTATTGTTATTTATGTCTTTTATATTTTGTATTCCCCTTGGGTAGCCCACCACCAATTCACAGGTGATCCATCTCCATGGTCCCTTGTGTTCTTTTCTATTCCATTTTGTGCGCTTATCCTCCCTTCCCCCTCCCCCCCTGCTGAGTGTCTCTCTCCTATTTGGTTTCCTTATAGTCCTGTTATAAGTGAAACCATTCAGTATTTTTCTTTTTCTTTCTGGCTTATTTCACTGAGTATGATCCCCTCTAATTCCATCCATGTCGCTGCAAATTTGCATGTGTTTATCTTCTTTAAATGCTGAATAGTATTCCATTGTGTATATGTACCACATCTTCTTGATCCAATCATCTATTTTTGGACATCTGGGTTGCTTCCATACCTTTGCTATTGTGAACAGTGCCGCAATGAACATACAGGTGCATGTATCCTTTCGGATTAGTGGAAAACCCATGCTCTTATTCTTTGTTGGGATAGGCTAAGGCTCTGGCTTCAGAATGAGATGGTGAATGTTTATATATGACTGCTTGCTGATGAAAAAAGGAGCATTGGTTGCAAGAGTGGGCCAGCAGTACCTAAAGGAGGAAGAACCCTGTGTTCAACTCCCCACCTCTGTGCCACGTGATCTTGTTTCCCTCTTAATCTTCCCACTGCCACATCCATACTTACAGATCCATTTTACCCAGTAATCTTCACCTCCTTAATAGTGAGATGCTATTACATGTCTTCATCTGCCCTAGCACAGACGCTGACACACCGCTGATGTTCAAACCATGGAAGATTAAATAAATGAACTGAGAAGTTTGCATAAGGAGACCTATATGTTGGCCAAGTAGGTAACTGAAACTTAGCAAGTGGCCTCCTGGTTTCATCATATTATCCAGTTCAGGATGTTTTTCCTACCTAGAACTTGTGAAATATGTCAGAGGTGAGGGATGGGGCAGATCTTCCTATAATTAGCTATGTGTAGCATTCGAGGGTCTGGATAAAAGTGAACCATTGCCTAAACCTCCTAAAATGGATGAGGAGATTAAATGGGCAGAAAAAAAAATCGATCTACTCCTAAAAATAAGGTTGATGTAGGGGTTTATGAAATTATGAAATCACAGATCTGAGCATATCCACCAAATCACAACCACTTCCCTCTGACCCAATGGCCAGAAGAATTTCTCTAACACTTAAAACCATCTGTGGTGAAAGACCATTTTGTTTTTTAAATATCTAATCTGCCATCAGATTAGATATTTTGTTATTATCTAATCTGCCATCAAATTAGATATTTTATTATTATCTAATTATTATTATTATCTAATTAGACATTTTATTATCTACTCTACTCAGATTATAATAATAAATAATGAAATGAATAATAAAATAATAAAATAATTAATTACTAGAAATAGAAAATTAAAAAACAGACAGGCAACAATCAAGACCAGCTTTTGTACAGTAGATTCCCTGGACCACTTGCTGCAGAAGTTTCTAGATGTTTTTACTCAGTTCCTGTACTTGTTCTGTGAATCTGTACCAGTAGTCACTGGTCAGTCCTAGGCTACATTCTGGGTATCTGATTAAAAAGACTCCATAAAGAGTGAGTTACTCCTCAGGCAGAAATGATGCATGTTCCTATTTGCTCTTACATCATGCAAAAGTTACTCAGATTACTATAGATTTTCCTATTAAAATACTGAAGTGATGTTGGCAAGGCAATCAGGAGAATCTCTATCGATTATAAGAGCGCTTTAGAAAAATGGCCTGAAAATTTCAAAACTCACAATCTCTACAGTTGATCCAGTTTTGGGTACCAGATAAATATTAAAGTCACTCTCAACAAAAGTGAGAGCTCCCAACAGAAGCAGAACTTCAGAAACTCTTGTAGCACAGAACTTACACAAACCCCTAATGGAAGCCCCTGTCCCTGTGAATAAGACTGAACCATTTTAGGGCCCATCCGCCCTTTGGTCTCTGCCCCGACTCAAGCCACATTTGCTGAAACAACTTCTCTCTTAGGTCTTAACTCTAACTTTTCTACCACCATCTTCCCACTTCTAAAATGAGGCATTAAAAGAAAAGAATGAAGAAAAAATAGTTTGTTCTCCACTGTCCAAAGTTCCATTTTCCATTTCATTTTATGTTTGTTTAACAAATACTTCTGCTGTAGTGATTGCATGTCGGGAACACTGTTCTAAGGAATTTGCAGACCTCAGCTCATTTAGCCCTAGTGACAACCCTAGGAGGTAGGTTCTATTATTCTCTCTCCATTTTATAGATGAGGGAACTAAAGCCCACAGCATTGTCCAATGTGTGACCACATTATCCAACCAGGTTTTAATCTGTGTTGACATGTCTCAGAATTCTCTGGGTTAATAAGGAAAAGTAGAGGGAAGGACTTAGAAGGAGCCTGTGCAGTAGCCGTGTGAGGAGAATTTAGTCTCATTCCAGGAGAAACACTTCTAGCCTGAGGAAGTGGCCACATCACAGAAATAACAAAAAGGGATTTTCATTACTGGTAAGGGAAAACAAATCTAGGCTGAGTAGCAGGGTTGCTATGTAAATGAGAGAACAGAACCAAAGCCACATGTGTATCATAACCCAGCCTCACATCAAAGGGAATGAGAATACATGTGTAACACAAACAATGGTAAAATATGCTATTTTGAATCCTTATAATATGGCGGTTTATATCTGCCACTTTATTTAATCTTCTCAATCTTATGAGAAAGACAGTGCTCTCCCCCATTTTTCTGATGAAAAGTTGCAAATCTGTAGTTTCACAGCTGGTGAATGGCAGACCCAGATTTTCAATCCACTCCAAGTCATGTGTGGTTTTTACCTGGCCTCAGTGTCAGCTTTAGGGATGCTGTGGGGAGGGATGGGTTAGAGAAATCCCGTATTGGTGTGTCAAGCCCCTCTGTGTCCAGTAAGCCTCAGAACTATGGCACCCAGAGAAAACTAAACTAGTCGGGTCTTTTTTAATTGGAAAAATCCAAGAAAAATTAGCCTAGCAACCTATTAACTAGATACTGAAAACTTCCATTTCATATAAGGGGAAATGTCTGATGCTCTTTGAAGGAGGATCGTATGACACGATGATTAAGAATGTGTCCCTAATGAAAATTCTGGAGGAGGTGACTCTTTTAACCCCAAGGTGCATGTGGTCTGTAAAAGGTAAATGCTATTGCTGAACCTGACACCTGTCTGATGCCCTCAGTGGGTGAACCACTGGAGTTTTTGGCTTCTACCAATGTTATTTCCATCCTAGATCTACATAAAGTGTGCTGGTGATAGATCTGGCCCCTGGTACCAGGCTAGAGGGTGTTTTTAGGACTTCACAGGACTTGTATTAACTCACTCTCTTCTTTCCCATAAGCTTTGGGTTGTTCTTTTTTAAAAAAAATTAATTTATATCCTTTACATTATTGTGTACCCCCCGTAGGCTTCCCACCACCAAAATAAGAGAACTTTTGGTTTGTTCTTTTCAGTCCTTGATAAACAATTAAGATGCTATAATCTTAATGAGTGCAGAATTGGAATTCTATCAAGGATATTCAAGTTTCACTCTAGCAATTAAGATAATAACCCCAAATAATACCTGGGTAGGTCATCATGAGTGTGATATTCTTGGAATGCCAAGTGAAATTGTGAAAATAGCATTGATAGGATTTTTTTTTTTTTTGGAAAAAAAAGAAAGCCCAGACATTCTTGGAATTGGCAAGGTAATTCCCATAGTGATATACTTATTTGGAACTTTGTCTTATCACTGAATGACCTCCCAGTTAAAAATAACCAGATAAAGTATCCTCGACTCCAAAATGCTGGGAATCTTCTGACCAGGTTAAGTCTCATCTTTCAAGATATCTGATGTTAAGTCACCTTAGATTAACCTCCACATTTTGTTTGGTAACAGACAGTGGTAACATAGGTGTTGTTAAAGTATTGATAGACAGTGAAGGAAGGAGACTTTCTATTACTTGCTTAAGCAGAGAAGGAGTTCTGTATTGCCACCTTTCTGTGGTTCAGAAATATTGCCCTGGACTACTGACTTGCTGTCACTAAGAGTGCAATAGGAAAAGAAATTCCAGGATTTAATAAGTGGGCATTTTCTGGAAGGGATTGAGGGAAGTGGGGGGATACAGCAACAAGCATTTGTAAGCTGTGCTTGCCAAGCTTGGCTGTGGCCAGATGTCCCTTCGGTTCAAACCAGAAAGCACTCTCCACCGATGCAACAGGCTTACCTGTGAAGCTCACCTTTGTGGGAAGGATGCATATGTGGCACTTGTACTTCAGCTGTTCCCTCCCGTTAACGTAGATGATGCTATCCACAGCGCTCTTTCCTGCCCAGCCTGTGCTCAGAATCCTCCTGACCCCACTGCAGCAGCCAATGGGCAGTTGACAACTGAGTTGAAACCTCTTTGCTTTCTCTGGTCCACATGGTAAAGCAAAAATGAATGAAACAAATTCCCTGCCCTCAAACAGCTCACACACTACTGAGCAAAACAGGATCTAGTGAGAATGACTCACAGTATTATGAGAAGAAATTATGGCATCATGCATTCACTGGTATTGTAACAGGGTGGTCCCCAGGAGAAAGGGTGTGTCCCAGGTTCCCTGTCCCACCCAAGGCAGGGTGCAACTGAGCAGGATATAAGAAGCTTGAGAAGAGAGAGAAGACACACAGAGGACACACACAGAGGAAACAGAACACACAGACAGAAGACAGGAAGAGATGGAAGAAGGATGGAAAGCCAGAAGAGGCCCAAGGAGCAGAGAGACTTGTAAAGAAGCTGCACTGGCCTGGACTGATTGAAACAGATGTGGGTGAGAGATGTGTGGGGAAGTTAGCGATGGCTGTGTTGATTTTTATTTTGATCTTGTTCTGTTCCTCTCAGAATTGTCTGACTGTTTCTGACCCTTTTGTATGGGTCCCTGCCGAAAGGTATTTTGGTTCCTCCCAGAATTGTCTGGCTGTTTCTGACCCTTATGTGTGGGTCCCTGCCAAAAGCTGTTCTAGACTTGTGGCAGGCATTCAAGCCTTGCTTTGGGCCAATCCCGTTTGGGTGGAGTTTTACCCACGAGGAGTTGGATAACATTGGGTACTTGACTTAGAAAATATATTCTTTGTCTTCTGTCTTTTCTAATTGTATTAAAGTTTCTTTCCACAAAAGGTCCTATATGTTTTGTATTGATGCAGCGGATGGCAGAACCCATTTAGAACAGTGCAGATCTGGGGTTTCTTGGGTGCCCCTCTTTCCTGCCCTGTAAGAGTATGAGAACACAGAAGGAAGGATCACCATCTATTCCTGAAGGAGATTCCTGGAGCAAGTGAACAAGAGCAAGATTGGGAGGCTGAGGCTGAGGTGGCTCTCTTCTCAGTCAAGGTGGGACAGGTGTGGGAACTGGACAGGTGTTTGACCTCTGAAGGTGCTTTCTCAGAATAGAGTCTGAATAGAGGAAATGGCAAGAGTTTGGGGGAGAGCGCTACAGGTCTCTGGTAAGGAGTGCTCCCTCTTTTTTTTTTAAAGATTTATTTATTTATGCATACAAGCTGGGGTACAGGCCAGAGGCGTGAGGCAACGAGAGGGTTCACCAGAGATAGAGTGGGGAACGGAACAGGCAGATCGACCGAAACACACTGCTGAGGGGAGCAGCGGGCGAGGCAGGAGAGGTCTGCTGTGCCATGTGGGAATCTCCCCGGCGGGGTGTTGAACTCGTGTTGCCACTGCCGACAGCTCCACAGTTCAGCACTCAACCGCTGTGCCACCAGGGAGGCCCAAGGGTGCTCCCTCTTTAATGGCCATATAAGGTGGTATCCTTGAAGAAAAATTCTCAGTCTGAGGCATGTGGGCCCCTTGGGGACCATGAAGATATGACAAGGTTCCCCAGATCCGTATCGCACGGAGGACCCTGAGACCATGGGAAAGGCATGACCTGTGCGCTTTTGTCACAGCTTAGACCTCCCAGTGTGATTGGAAAAGTACAAGAGACAAGGAAAAGAAAGCTTCATGCTCAACTGAGGTGCCGCCAAAAAAAAAAAAAAAAAAAAAAAAAAAAAAAAAAAAAAAAAAAAAAAAAAAAAAAAAAAAAAAAAAAAAAAAGGACTGAGACTGAGCACGAAAGGACAGACTGGAGAACAGTCTTAACTGAAAAGATGCCCTCCTGCCTCTGCCGGCCAGGCAAGTGGACGGCTTAGAAGGGTCCTGGGGATGTACTACTGCCTTTTTTAGATATTACATAATTAATTCCCATTTTTAAAAATGTGTGTGTGTGTGTCCATATGTCCCCCAAACCTTTTCCTGACAACTCAGAGTATTCACATTTAGGTTCATTGTATTTAAATAAATACTATAGGAAGGAAATTTGCTCAGCCACTAATAGTTCAATGTTAGAAGAAGAAAAAATCTGTAATATTGGTACCACTAAAGTAACATTGTTGAAGATCAGCAACTATTATCACTTTCAATTAGGGATCCCACATCTGATTGCCCCATTAAAAGAGCAAGACTTCGGGTATTCATCAAATCATCTGAAGAGAGCCAGTCCTCATGGCCCACATCAATGTTATAAAGATTTCTTACGTTTGAAGTTGGCAAAGCTCTTCCTCATAAACACATTCTATTTCAATGCTGACAGTAATCATTCAAGGTAGATGGAAAGGTAGTATTAAATCTATTTTAGTGGTAAGTGTGGTCATTAGTTAACATCTGAATTTTTTCTAACAACTGTCTATATAAACAGTTTGAAGCTACAAATTCAGAAATTACTAACAATAAGAATTTGGGGGCAATTAATTGTATCATTCAATCCTATGCCATTTGAATCGTAGCGGGGTTACACAAGGTTTATGAGAGCCCTGGAATACTTCCCAAGGTGAATTGGCACCCCAAAGATGAACCAAGTGAACCTAGTAACAAATTGGGTCCCATGGCAACCTGGTAGTGTGCAATTTAAGGAATTATCACCATTTGAAACCTTGTTATTAGTAGCACGTTTTCATAAGTACAAAAGGTACCCTTGAAAGCAGGAAAAATCAAGTCAAATTTGTAAGGAACTGAAAAAGGCCAGGACATTGAAATGAAGAAGTCTGGGAAAAAGAAAGGAAAGAGGCGCTAGTTCCCCCGGAGAGGGGAAGTATGGGTGTGAAGTCAGTCTATGCTGGAAAGGGGAGAAATTGCAAGATTTGGGGTCAGTTCCTTCTCTCCACAACACTGTGATACGTGCAGCGCAAAGTGTTCCGAAATGACATCTATTTTTGCAAAACTAGAAAAATACCAAACGGCTTCCAGAGAAGATTTTGTGTATAGAGTTTCACAGTGATTTGTCTGCCCCCACCCCCACCCCCAAAAGGACTCTGCACTAAATTTATTGCTTCTTTCATTTTATTGATACTATTATGGAATTTAATATTCTCTAATTCAGAAACTGAAATGTTTATTCATTTCATATGTCAGTACAAAATCCAATTAAGAGTAAATGGTGTTGCCCCTCCTCCCAAACTACAATCATACAGAATGATAATTGCTCAAAAAGAAAGACCCAAGTTTGGGGTGAAAGTGCTAATCTTTGCTCTTGATCAGTGAAGGAGTCTTAAAAGTGATGCTCTTCATCCTGATTTTTCCTACAGAATTATTTGAGTTTTTCTATTCTGTAAGGGACTATCCTGGACGTTTGATGGCTGTTGCTATCACTTTCTCTCTCTCTCTCTCTCTCTCTCTCTCTCTCTCTCTTTCTTTCTTTCATCCCTTTGCTCAGTGGCTTGTAAACATCACCTCTGATCCTTGTAGCAGTGCAACCAACAAATATCTTCAGCAGAGGTATTTTATGAGATTGTCCAGCCTGTCAACTGCAAGCACAGGCTTATAAGAAATAGGAGTCTGTATTCAAGTCACAAAGGCTAGGGTCTCAAGTCCTAGGTTCTGCTTACTAAATGCCTTAACTTGGGTAAATTATTGAAACCCTCTGTTACCTTTTGGAGTGAGGTTGGTAGAGTTAATTGCTATTACCAGGAATGTTTCAAATTAGGATGATTTGAAATTATCCTCAAATTGCATGCCCCCCAGTTCCCTAGCTGGGAGTTAAATGAGATGACCTATTGGAGCCATTCAGCAGAGAAGTGGGCCTTAGTGTTTATTAAAAAATGGTTCATAGGGGGGGAGAAAAAAAAATGGTTCATAAGTGATTGCCTATGAACTCCATTAAATAATAGCCAATATTGACTGAGCAACTCATATACATGCACTTTTATGCATGTTTTACATGTGAAAACTCAGGTAAGCCTCTCAACAACAACAGGGGGAATTCAGAAGGGTCAACCAACAGTGGGTATTAACAACTACAAAATTAGGGGGAGCAGTGCTTACAGGAGGCCATTCTCACTCCTGATATCATCTGCAAGGTGAGGGGTTCCTAGAACATCCTCAGTTTCAAAATTCATCGGAAGGACTCTGAGAATTCACAGAATATTGTTGTTATCATGGTTACAGTTTATTACAGGAAAAAGGTATAGATTAACATCAACCAAAGGGATAGGCACATAGAGCAGAGTCCAGGGGGTCAAAATTGAACTTTCCAGTTGTCCCCTCCTCATGGAGCTACAAGTGGCATCAAGTACTGTGGGCGAGGATGCTCCTGCCGTGTTACACACACATTTTTTAATTCAACGTCATTTCATTATCATGTAGATAAGGAACAAAAATCAATTCCAAGTCGGAACTGCATGTGTATGGAGTTTGCATGTTCTCCCCATGTCTACACAGGTTTTCTTCAGATACCCTGGTTTCCTCCCTTATTGCAAAAATATGCTTATTAGGTTAGTTGGCGTGTGTAAGTTGTCTAGTGGAGTGAGGGTGGGTGTGCGTGAATGTGCCCTGTGTCGGAAAGGTGTCCTACCCAGGCGAGGTCCTGTCCACCTAGTCCACACCCACAACCCCGAATTAGAATAAACAGTCTAGAAAACAAATGAATGAATGAATACGTGATTGTTTAATATTCAAGTGTTTTGGGGTCTTTATTGCTAAGTTTGGTGATTATTTTTGTGACCAGGAATTTGCCACCGATGCTCCATTCTTGTTTGTATCGATTAGCTTGTGATAAATTGGGTTTCGTTATCTTAACATTTCAGTTTCCGAGAACATTTCTGTTTCCAGGAGCTTATTCATGACAACGTTAAGTGAGACTTACTGTATTGCAACCCGGAGGCTCACTAAGATTTTGGTCCCCAAATTTTTATCGAGGCTCAACCACTCACTGCCCACATGGCTCATACTTAGTCACCAGTCCTTTCTGGAGACAGCAGTGCTACCATATGGCCCAACACCCCCATCCTAAATAACATTGTTAGACTGTCTGGTGGCCAAACCACGGTGCCCATGTCAGCCAAAATTCCAAGGGTCTAGAGAGCCCCTCCTGGAAGCCAAGGGCACAGACCACATCTCTCTGCATAGGTTAATTCTTCACTGCGAATATTCCCACTTCAATGAATGAAGAAACTGATATGCGGAGAGGTTAAGAAACGTGCCTAAACTAGCTTATGAGGAGGAGAACCGGACTCAATCCAGGCAGTCTGTCTCTGAGGTCTGCAAACTTCACTCCTCACTGCCTAGGGTTGTGTGCATTCCCCACCCCAGATCAGACAGCTGGTAAATGGTGGGATGTGGATTTGAACTTGGGTGGATCTTTTTTTAAAAAAGATTTATTTATTTATACATACAAGTTGGGATATAGGCCAGAGGTGTGGGGCGGCGAGAGGGTTCACCAGAGACAGAGTGGGGAGCAGAACAGGCGGATTTACTTAAGTACACTGCTGAGGGGAGCAGCGGGTGAGGCAGGAGAGGTCTGCCGCACCATGTGGGATTCTCCCTGGCCGGGCATCTAACTTGCGTCACCGCTGCTGACAGCTCCACAGCGCAGCGCTTAACCACCAGGGAGGCCCTGAACTTAGGTGGATCTTACAGACGAGCTCCTGATCTTTCCACGTTCATCTGGCTCTTCCTTGCGAAGACATGAAAGCCCCGCTAACCGCTGTCTGAAAGCCTCCAGCTGCTTGTAACCCTCACTGGGCTCTCCCTCTGGCGCCTACGTCAATCAGAGTAAGTGTCTGTCTCCAAAACAAGGTGCCCCTTTGTGGGCCCCTGGGGGTGTCTGATGACAAGTAACAGTCAGTGGCCTTTTCATGAGTCTTGAAAATAACAGTGTCAAAAAGGCTGATAATTTTGTGTAATTTCTGCAGCAAAAAAAATGCTACCAGTATTTATCCATGTGGTTTTGAAGCCCAGGGCAGGGAGGCAGTGATGGTCGTGCGCCTGAGTGTCTGGATGAAGCAGTGTCAGGGTCGCCTTTGCACACAACGCTCCGCAACAATAGAGTGACGCTTCCTTTCACATTTTTGAAGGCATAGTTTTATGTCTTGGGAGGCTGGCTCCAGTACCCTGAAATTAAGGATATAATTATAGATAGCAGGCTATTGCTTGTTCTTTAAAAAACAAAAACAACAACAACAAAAAACCCTATCTCAGTTACTTGTCAGGCCAGCAAGGGCTTGAGGGGAATAGTGGGAGGAGATCCAAACGCCCCACCGCCCTCCTCAGAGAACAGGCTTTCAGAGTAACCACTGCAAACAGAAAGGGATCATTGAGGAAAACTCAAGGCAGGCACCTCCCACCCACAGATCAGCCTTCATGGTGTACCGGCGGGCTCATCACCAAGTCCGGAGTGGGGCTATGTGAGCTGTCAACAGAACTTGAATCAAGGCAGCAAAAAATAGGGGCTTTTCCTCCTCCCCTTCCTTAGCTCCCATCGGTTGGTTGAATTCTGTGTTCATCAGAATCTCCCTGGTTAAGGTATAAGCAACTATTTTTTATAAAGTTCCACAGAAATTCAAGGGCACAGCAAATGTCAAGAGCACACTTTGAAATTATGTCACCCTTTGAAAACTTAAATTTGCAAACTCTGTGGAACAGGAAGACCTATCATTCTTACTTGCTTCCAGCATCGAAGGCAAGTTCCTTCATTAAAGGGAAATTAAATGACCAACCCCTACTTACATTTAATTTTGATTTGTAAGAGGGGCTGTTAGTGTTAATTGAAAGTTAAGCACATAATTACATAGTATGAATATTTTAAAAATTAGGGCAAGTTTACCGCAAAGTAATTTAATTGTCACTTGTGAGTGCATTGCCATTTTTTAAGGATTTATTTTTGCATACAAGCTGGGGTACAGGCCAGAGGCGTGGGGTGGCAAGAGGGTTCACCAGAGACGGAGTGGGGAGCAGAACAGGCAGATCGACCAAAACACACTGCTGAGGGGAGCAGCAGGCGAGGCAGGAGAGGTCTGCCGCGCCATGTGGGAATCTCCCCAGCCGGGCATCGAACTCGCATTGCCGCTGCTGACAGCTCCACAGTGCAGCACTTAACTACTGCACCACCAGGGAGACCCCTGCATTGCCATTTTTAAAGTGTTTCACACTGGAGGTTAAGGACCGCCACTGAAGGAAATCCTAAAGCCACTTCCAAATATGAAGGTGGCCTTGACTCATGTTTCTTCCATGGGGACAAAGGGTTGTTTTGAAACTATTTCCTTAGGACACTCACAGTATCATATTGATGGAATAATCAGTGATTAAGTATTTATTGATACTGGTGGAATACGTGGACTGGGTTTCAAGTTCTTTCGGGTTGTGAGAAAGAAACTAGTATGGGTTACTGAAGTTCATGTGGATGTGGATCCAGAGGGAAGTGAGGGAAGATATGAAACCAGCGAGGCTGCCTCACGGCTTGGCCTCACCGCGAAGCGAACGTTACGCCATTAAGCCAGGACTGGAGAGAAGCTCCCTTCAGCTGACAGGATTTCGGGAAACCCAATAGCAGCTCTCAGGTTCAATGCTCCACTCTTCCACCTGCTCCTCTCTCTACCAGGTTGTACGTCAATTCCACTGCACACTCATGGTTTCCACTGCTGTTACATGTCGTAGTTCTGTTTACTCAGAGCTTCTGCTGTTCCTTGGTGTCTGCTTCCTGCCTTTCTCTTGCATCTCTTGCTTCAGCCCACCCTACTGCGGACTGATGCCTTTTGTGTGTCTCCCATTTAAAGCCTATGGAAGAAAGACCGGATTGCCAGTCACGGCCCCACAGTATGCATCCCCACTGGGCACACATTGCAACAGCCAGTCACCCAGGGGTCACTGCCTGCCTAGGGAAGGCGGTCTTGTATCAAGTACTGCTCTCTTGTCCCACTGACCTCGGCCAGAGAGAACTCTTGGAATATTCAGCAAGGCAAGCCATGCAGAAGCCACCCCCTAGAAAATGGAATTTGAGGGGCCTTCCTGGCGGCACAGGGTTTAAAGCCTCAGCACTATCAAGCTATCATCAGCCATTGCAGCATGAGTTCAGTCCCGGCCAGGGAGCTGACCCTCATGGCACAGCAGACCTCTCCTGTCTCACCCGCTGCTCTCCTCAGCAGTGTATTTCAGTAGGTCTACCTGTCCTGCTCCCCACTCTGTCTCTGGTGAATCCTCTCACCCCCCTGCACCTCTGGCCTACACCTCAGTTCTTCTACACAAAAATAAATAAATACAATCTTAAAAAAAAACAAGACAACATTAAGAACCTAGTTGAAATGGCAGTGGGCTAGCCCAAACTCATGGGTAAGATCAGAAATTGTTAAATGAGCCTGTGCTTGACTTATTAGTTTTTCCTGTTGCCCCATAACAGATCGTAACAAACTTAGTTGTTTAAAATAATGCACATTTACCATCTCAGGTAAGATGTAGATCAGAAATCCAAACATGGCTGAACTGGGTCATTTGTTTCAGCATCTCCACAGGTATAATCAAAGTGTCAGTCAGAGTTGGATCTTATTTGAAAGACTGAGTGGGAAAGGATCTCTTCTAAGTATACTTATTAGCCTGTTAGCAGGCCTATTAGTCTGCCTACTGGCAGGATTCAGTTCTTGAAGGGTGTTTGGACTGAGGACCTCAGTTTCTAGCTGACTGTAAATCAGAGAATAGACACCTACTTAGCTCTTGTCCCATGGCCCTCCAGGCATAACTCTGCTTTATCAAACAAGTACTGGAAGTAATCTGTAGCAAAGCAGAAGTCAATCTTATCTACTCATTGTAGAGCAACATTCCATCAACTTTACCCTAAGCTGTAGGTTTGAGGCAAGTGAGTGAGCTAACCAGCTCTGAAATAAGGGGATGAATACTAGGAAGGGGGTTCATTGAAAACACATCCTAGACTTTGTCTGCCTTATCTGGTAATTTCCATAGGCATTCCTTAAGTATTCTGAATGGATCGTGTCTTAGAAATGTATTTCTTGCTTAGTTGGTACTAAAAATTCATATTTTCTTATAGAAACAATGGAATTAGACTTCTGAACTTACCATCAGGTAAGGGTCATTTTTGCCTACAACGTATCAAATATCATGCCAACCAAACTAAGCAATATTTATTGATTTCATCATTAGTCTATGAGAATATACTTTCCAAATTTCAACTTGGCATACTGGGACAAATTTTCCAGTTAGCACATCTTCAGATAGCCATGTAGGGAAGTTAGGAGTCCTATACCTCAACATTGGGATCTCATTAACTAGCTTGCACCCTGTATGTGAACAAATTCTTCCCAAGCAAAATATTTATCCATAAGCTGATGTTTATCAGTGATGCCGTTACTATATATTCATTCTATAAAGTCCTCAGTATTTGCACTGAAAATCTAAATGTTTCAACAGGGAGAGTAAATCATTTTGAAAGTCTTTCAGAATGTGTAATTCAAGGAACCATTCCAAATAGTTTAAAAGTGCTTAAGGCTAAACAAGAACTTCTACAGCAACAATATTGAGCCCCGCTGCTGGTTTGTTTACACTCCGTCTCAGGAGTCGGTGACCAGGCCATTGCCTCTCCCTACCGCTGGTGTGGAAGAATCTCCCTGTTCGGCTAGCAGGAGAAATTCTTTTGAATATTTCGATTCATCAAAGACTGGCCCTTTCCCTTTTTGAAGTCTTCTCTTCTTAGCCATCGGGGAGCGCTTTGAACTCAGCGCGCTGACACTGTGTCCTCTTCAAAGGCTTCTTCCCTTCCGTGCAGAGAGAAAATGCCTTTGAAAGTGGTGGGTTCCTGCCTTACGTGGTCCATTGGGATAAGTAGCAATAAACAAAAATAATAATAAGCAGCAGTGGCAGGTCTTGGTAATTACAGAGAGAGCTGGAGAAAATGTGGAAATCAAAGGGAAGCCACTTTGCAGCCTTCCTTGGAGGCAAAGGCATTACCATGCTTGATTCTCAGTTGTGCTGTGGCTCCCTGGCATTTTCACGAAGCAGGGAGTGGCATCTGAAGTAGTGCAGGTGGACCTCCCAGGGACATTAGAGATGGGAAAGTCCAAGCTTTAAACAACTTTATTTACCTGGCAATGTCCCCTGGGGATCTCACAGTTAGACCTGTCAGAAGGCAAAGTCCCGCGGGGCCTAGGGATGGGCCTGCTTTGTTTCATCTGTAAACACAACTTGAAACTGAAAATTCTTGAGAATTTTTCCTTTACTTTTTTAAAATAAATATTTGATTCACGGGCTGGTGGACGAGTTATAGTTGATTTTTATTGTATTTCCTTTTTTCAGATGAAGTGGCTAACCTAGGATATGTACAACTTTTGTTCTAATGAAGTTTGTGTGTGTGTGATGAATGGTAAGACACTTAAAAGTAGATCTTTCCTGACCTCCCTGGTGGCACAGCGGTTAGGCGCTGCGCTGTGGAGCTGTCGGCAGCAGCGATGCGAGTTCAACGCCCAGCCGGGGAGAGTCCCACATGGTGCGGCAGACCTCTCCTGCCTCGCCCGCTGCTCCCCTCAGCAGTGTACTTCTGATCTGCCTGTTCTGCTCCCTACTCTGTCTCTGGTGAACCCTCTCGCCTCCCCACACCTCTGGCCTGTACCCCAGCTTGTATGTATAAATAAATAAATCTTTAAAAAAAAAATAGATCCTTCCTACTCTAACATGTCTGGTTTTGTGATCTTGGGTAAGCTATCAGGTACAAGCCTCAGTCTGTATGACATAGAAGAACCCCTGAAATTGCTGCATGAGACAGAGTAGTTTGTGTATGGAGCAGCAGCGGTCTGCAATCAACAACCCATCATACTACATCTTCTTCCATATATATAATGGTTCATTCACTCATGGGGTGTATTAATTTCCTGGGGTTGCCATAACAAAATGCCACAGACTGGGAGACTTAAAGAAGAAAAATTGACTCCTCGAAGCTTTGGGGACCGAGAGTCTTAGCTCAAGGTGTTAGCAGGTCTGATTTCTCCTGAAATCTCTCCTTGTGGGTTGCAAAGATGACTTCTTGCTGGGCGTTTTCTATTCCAACATACTGCCGATATCTCTTTTCTTCTAAAGACACCAGTTCTGTTGGATTAGGGCCTCACCCTTAAGATCTCATTTGGCCTCAGTTACATTTTTAAAGCCCCCATCTTCATCTTCAAATACATTGCATGGAAGTTAGGGCTTCAACAGAGGACTTTTATGGGAATATAACTCAATCCTTAGCATGGAGTTACCCTCGTACTTGTGGGTGGGTTAGAGGTCAGAGTTTGTGAAAATGTGTGTGTGAGTGTGTATATATGTGGATACCTCTGGATAGAGTTCATAGCTCTCATGGAAATTGTAAGGAATTCTGAAAAGACATGCTGCTATATAACAATTTCTCTAATTGTCTTTTTAGATGTGATAATCCTTCACAAAATTTCTGTGGTTCTCTTGTCTCTATTGCATCATCATCTCTAGATTTTAAGATACTCTGTGTAGCTACAAAACATTAACCTTCCCAATGATTAAGGAATAGTTGGAGAACATTTTTTATACTGCTGAGATTCCTAAAATGATGGCGTTATTCTTATTACTGTACAGTTTTAGAGTGTCTTTCTTTGCAAATGGTGGTGTGGGTGCTCAAGAAAATATAGCAAATAATTGAGGAAGATAGAGACTAGCAACTGAAAAGCTATTATGAATTTCCGGTGTAGTAATAGTGTTATAAAAATAAAAGAGAGAGAGGGAGGGCGAGAGGGAAGGAAGGAACTTCCTCATATGTCTATGTAATATGTGGAGGAAAGCAATGAAAACAAATGGCTGGGAAATGGGCACATAGTAAAAATCTAAAAAATTAGAATTTTTTTAATGAAAAATAGAGACTGGCTGATATTCAAAATTACTCCCATCCAGCGTTTGCTCACCCTCTCCTTTGAGTACACACCTTTATTTGGATACTAAAATATTCTGATGTCTGAGGTTACCATTTTTATTCCATATTTGTTCCTACTAAATTCTTAAATCTAAACTCTGGATTTTCATTTGCCATCAACAAATTTCATTTTAATTGATTTAGATATTTTTCTTGTTCACTGATTTTCAAATTTTTCTTTAATTATGGAACAAGTACATCGAAACAATTGTCTGTGGATGCCAAAGGAGTAAAATGGAACTAGTAGCTGAAACAGTGTGGGAAATGGGTCCTGCTGAAATAAAAATGTGCTATCAAAAATCCCTTATCCAAAGTTTACTCTGTGTGAAAATTCCCATCCATCCCAGTCCATCAACAGTTCACAGATTATTCCTTTCTTTGTTTAGAACTTTCTATAAATTGAAATAATAGGGGGGAAAAGGAAAATTATGTGCCCATTTTTTTAAGAGTGAAATTGCTGGAGAATTTTTATTTCCTTCAATAACAATCTTTTATAAAAATACCAATGGTGGATGAGAAAATTAAAACAATGTCACTTTTCTTTCCTCACTTTAGGACAATGATGACAGGAAGGGACTGAAATTCTTGAACCATATAATTGGTCTTAAAACATTTTCAGCTTTTGGTCTCCTTTACCCCTAAAGCATGAAGTCTAGCCCCAGAACCGAAATACTTAACAAATCTTGTGACTCTCTGGAGAATGGCTTCATTGGAAAGAATATCTTCAAAGTCACCAATGTCATTATTACTGAAGTCACTGAGTCAACTTCAAAGACAGCTGATGGTGTCCAGTGCCACGGATGGATTCCAGGGAGAGTTCCAAGACTGGGGACTCCGCTCCTCCTGGTCCTGGGGTCAGTAGCACCTGAATCACTAGACTAGAATGAAGATTGAAATATGTTGTTTATAATTTCGAGAGAGTTTCAGTATCCCCAGGTAGCATAACTTGTTTTTTAAAAGATTAACAAAGCATCTTAATTCACTGATATCTGCAAAGAATTGCAAGAACCTTTAACAAAAAAAAGTTAAACCTCTGAAATTAGTACAACTGCAACTCTTAGGAAACTTTGGAGTTTCTGCGTGTATGAATATGCTGAACTCATAGTTAAGCATTTCTACTTGTCCAAAAAGTTTCAAGCCCACTTTTTTGGGTTTGTGTTTATTTTGTTTTGGTTTGGTTTCATTTGGTTTGGTTTGGGTTGAGTTGTTTTTTTTTTTGTTTTGGTTTGATTCTCACAACATTTTCCTTCTAAATGTCTCAGCAAAATAATAAAATTGTGATGATGCTTTATGCAATCTGCCCCAGGTCATGCAGAGCTTGTGTCGTAGCCAAGATGAGATTTTTTTTCCAGCCAATCTGCTGTTTTAACAAGCCAACACACCATCCCTTGTTTCATGCACGAGCTGGTCGATCCGGATTTTGTACTAGGGCCGTGGGAACGTAGAGATGCGAGTTGAGACCCTTTTCTGGCACGTGCACCCTCTGCCGTGGCACCAAGGCTCATGAGGACCTCCTCATGAGTTCTGATGCCTATTCGCGTGCAGAGATATCTGAGGAAGAAGGACACTTAGTTCTAAAATCCCAGACCTCAGAGAGGCTTATGTCTGTCACTTCCTTCCAGCCCTCCACATCGAGAATATCCACATGTGGGTCTCGGCTGCTATGGTGATGGGGAGAACTGCAGGGGCGACACTGGAGGGGCGAAATCAAATACTATCTAAAAATTAACAAATATAAGAAAATTAGTCAATTAATTAATTTTAAAAAGATATCCATATGTAGCTGATGATGCTTTTTCTATTGGGATTTTTAAAGTTAAAGAAGACAGAGGAAGGGAAAAGAAATTAATAGCTTTCTTATAAACCCACCCAAGCTGTGGGTTTATATAATTTAATGCACATTACAATCCCATAGAATATTATTATTGTGCCCATTTAACAGATGAGGAAATTGAGACTCAGAAAAGCCAAGTAGATGCCCACAATCCTCCTAGTTAATCGGTGACATCAGCAATGTTTGAATTTGGGTTCCTCTGAAAACAAAGGCGACTAGACTGAATCACTTCTACACAAATCTTAGAGAAGGTCAGCTCTCAATTTTCTTATCCATAAAACAAAGACAAATGGCTTCCACTTTGTTTAATCTATCATGAAACAGGAGAATATTGAACATAGTTCAGCAAATTCAAATGAGCTATGTTCATCCAGTCTCTTCATGAATTGTGAGCAACCAACCAGCAGCAAATTATGACTCAAGTCATCAGTAGAATTAGTGTTTTCACTGACTTATCAGTGCTGAGTTAGTTACATGCCATTGAAATGGAATGATTTTAACTTAACCATTGGTGATAGTAAAGAAAGCAGTGTCTTCCGTTTGCATTTACACCCTTTTGCAAAATCCATAAAACTTTTGTTTAAAGATTTTTCTTTTCTCAAATGTCTCTTCCCCTGCAGCCTGCCTCTGCTAGCCTGCCTCTGCTAGCTAGTGAAGGTATTTGATGGACTGAGTAACAGATAATCAAAGAGAGTCATGTAAGTAGAATGGAGGAATAAACCAAAAAGGGGGTTGGCATTGCTGAAGCAAAGAAAAATGAGATTATAAGCAAAAGCTTAATTAAGTTGAAAACAATTTGAGGAACAATGTGGAAGGGTCTTAAATTCTAGGCTCAAGAGTTTAGATTGTATAAAATGAGCTAGCAAGATCTCATCCACTTCGGTCTTCCACCCCCATCATCTACTGAGTTTTACAATGTTCTCTGTTGGCTTCATTGCCAGAACATCAATACACATTTTTCAAATTTTATTTTACCGTCTCAGTAATATTAAATGTTATTGACTGCTTATATTTTCATTCCCTTTATTTCCTTGTACTACATTTCCTAAATTTCCTTTTGTCTTTCTGGCTTCTTCCTCTCTCATGCATTGTAGGTTCTCCTTCTGCAATCCAACTGTTAAACAGGACATTTCAAGACTTGTTCTTAGACCCTCTTCTGGTCTTATTATATACCTTTGTCCAAAGTGGGCTTATCCACACTCATGGCTTCCTTTATCACCTAGCTAAAAATGAATTCCCAAACTCCAGACTACATGAACTTGAACATCTAAAAGTTTCTCATATCTGACATGTTCATCGACAGAGTTGGGAATGAATCCCACCCCCCACATCTGGTTTACTTTCGTTTTTTTACCAAACAAAAACCCAAAGGGACATCAGGAATAACTTTCAGTACCTTTTTTGAGCAATTGGTTGGATAATATATAGGGATATGAGAAAAACTGTTGGTTAATTTAATTTTGGACATTTAACATTTGACTTACCTAAAATTTTCAGTAGCATGGGATTGAGATTCAGTGATCTGGATGCAAACTGAACAATTTTCTACAGATTTCTATGTGTGCCACGGTTGTATTGTAAAAGGAGGTAAATGGAGATAGTAAGGTTCTTCTACTTCTTAAAGACTCTCCCTACTCCACTACTTGAGTTTAATATACATAGTTGTGCTCAGTGTTTATTGAATAGTTGGAATTTACTTCTGTCCCCTGCTTTTCTTTGGGAACAAGTAAATTTTATCTATTTTTCCTTCCTTCATTGATTCTTTCATCCACGATCATCTACAGACCAGTTAAAACCACCCTACTCAAGTTTACACAAAGACTTTGGGGTACGTACTGTCAACACCAGCGAGAAGCAAGGGAAGACAATGGCTATAGTAACAATGATAATACAAACACTGAGCACTTACTCTATGTCAGCTACTATGATGAATGCTTCACTTACATTGTTTGGTATGTGCTCGCACAACATCATTGGTTATTTATTCTTTTTAACCTCATTTTATGGATGTGTGAACTAAGGTTTAAATAAATTAATTATCTGCCCCACAAAGCTAGTAAGTACAAAGCTAGAATTCCATCCAGGTCTAACTTCAAAGCCTTCCCTTAATCACTATGCTTCTCATTTCATGCACCTGCAAAAACTTTCAATTCATTGACCTGTATGTGCTACTTGAAGATGACTGTGGTTCATCCCATTCTGCCTTTTGTTCATTAAAACTAACAAGCAGATAAAACGTCTGACTTTCTCTCTGGCTTCAGCTCTTTAGTAGAAGAGAGTGGGAAGAAAAATATTTAAATAAGAGCCCCAGGAATTTCAAACACACAGGCAAACAGCCTGTATAGGACCTGAGAACTTCGCTGTAATCCACAAATGACTCTGTTCCAGAAGACTAGGAAAGAAAGAAGGAAAATATTGACAGCTCTTCTATGTTGGCAATTATAATCTCTGCAAGGCTTGATTTGGGGGTAGTGTGTGAGTTCACAAAAATAGAAAGTCTCACTAGTTTAGAGTTATCGTTGCCTCACCAATAGAAAATAAATTTAGTTAAGAACACCTCTAATGAGAACAAGATAACTCTAACTGCAATTATATAAGAAACTTCTTGAAATTCATTTCCCTCTTTGATGTTAGTACATTAAGTTTAATTTGGCTGGTAATCTTTGGGCTTTGGGAAAATCAAAAGTTGGTTTATGGTCAATTTCTCTTCATGATTATCTTTCAAAAAGCATGAGTTAAGAGAGGCAATATCTAACTAACTCATATTGAAAAACAGAATCATATGACACATTCAAGGTGCTGCTGCTAGGAGGCTTCCAGAAATTGCTGCAACTACCATGGACATTTCAGTAAAATAAATAACAGAAGTTCATCTAAGAGTTTGCAAGAGAAGGTGTTTTTACAATATCGCTTAGCCAAAACATCTATATGAGTCCTCTTGCAAATTTAAACACTTCCAAGGGAAGGTGAATGAGTTTACATAATCCAAGTGGTATAGGAAATACTAAATGCTTCATGTTGTTATAACAGCATGACATGATTTCCAAGGTACATAATTTCCATCCACAGGTAAGAGGTAGGAAACATTATTTACTATGAGAGAAACTCTAGCATCTTCACATCCCTACCTTGTGTTTATGTTGTTGGTGGAAATAAGAACTTCCCTATTATATGTCATCATTTTTCTCAAGCTGCAAAGTGAAAAAGGGAAGCAGAGGAGGGAAAATAAGGAAAGCCATAGCCTTCAAATGAAAACTGTTGCCAAGAAACATGTTCACCATATATGGGTTTCAAGAAATCGAGATTCTTAAGGATTTCTAGCATAAAAGAAAGGATTTTATGCAGGATTAGAATAAGATAAAGGGAGCCAGTATACATCAAACAAAACCAAAAATTGAGACTTTTTGAAAGAAAGGTTCACGTTCTAGCAAGTGGAAGATCTTAGAAAAACATATAACAATTATGATCTCCAGTAGAATTTCCCAGAGGGCCACTCCCAGAATAGAAACTCATTAGAGACACCACAGGTGAGTTATACAGTTTACACTTTTCTGCCTGATCAATTTCTCAGAAGTTTCCAATATGCATTATTATTGCAATCCTTTCTGATTTTCTCCCCTTACATTCCTCCTCAAACAAACCTGCTTAGCAAACCTGAAATATTATCTATAAAATTAACAACAGCGATAAGAAGGAGAATGCAATCCAGTTGGCAAAGGGAAAGGAATAATGTTAGGGCACTTAGATCCCAGCAGACTGACTTGAAAACTTGTTTTTTGGTGTTTTTTTTTTTTAAAGATTTATTTATGCATACAAGCTGGGGCACAGGCCAGAGGCATGGGGTGGCAGGAGGGTTCATCAGAGACAGAGTGGGGAGCAGAACAGGCAGATCGATGGAAATACACTGCTGAGGGGAGCAGCGGGCAAGGCAGGAGAGGTCTGCCTTGCCACGTGGGAGTCTCCCTGGCTGGGCGTCGATGCTGCCAACAGCTCCACAGTGCAGTGCCTAACCACTGTGCCACCAGGGAGGCCTCTGACTCGAAAACTTGTAACCTAAAATACTCATGACTCTTGGCCATAACCATGTACCAGAAAATCAGATCAGTAAATCACCTTCGCTCGGTCCAATTGTCTTTGGCTTTTCTGTTTGCGATGTCAGAGCCACAGTTGTTGCCTCAGTATTGCTTATGGTGACCAAGCAATTTTATTTTATTTTTTTTATATATATTTTTATTGTTATTTATATCTTTTACATTTTTGTATTCCCCTTGTATTCACCAATTCACCCGTGATCCATCTCCGTGGTCCCTTGTGTTCTTTTCTACTCCATTTTGTGCCCTTATCCTCCCCCTCCCCCAACCCCCCCAAGTGTCTCTCTCCTATTTGGTTTCCCTATAGTCCCGTTATAAGTGAAACAATTCGGTATTTTTCTCTTTCTTTCTGGCTTGTTTTGCTGAGTACGATCCCCTCTAATTCCATCCATGTCGCTGCAAATTGCATGTGTTTATCTTCTTTGAATGCTGAATAGTATTCCATTGTGTATATGTACCACATCTTCTTGATCCAGTCATCTATTTTTGGACATCTGGGTTGCTTCCATACCTTTGCTATTGTGAACAGTACCGCAATGAACATACGGGTGCATGTATCCTTTTGGATTAGTGTTTTTGTGTCCTTTGGGTAGATTCCCAAAAGTGGTATTGCTTGGTCGTATGGAAGCTCCATGTTGAGCAGTTTGAGGAATCGCCATACAGCTTTCCGTAGTGGTTGGACCAGTTCACATTCCCACCAGCAGTGTAGAAGAATTCCTTTTTCTCCACATCCTTTCCAGCATTTGTTGTTGCCTGTATTTTTAATGTGTGCCATCCTCACAGGTGTGAGGTAGTATCTCATAGTGGTTTTGATTTGCATTTCCTTGATTATAAGTGATGCTGAGCATTTTTTCATCTATCTGTTGGCCATTTGCTTTTCTTCTTTGGAGAAGTGCCTTTTTAGCTCTTCTGTCCATTTTTTGACTGGATTGTTAGCTTTGTTTTTGTTGAGTTGTGTGAGTTCCTTGTAAATATTTGTTATCAGTCCTTTATCGGATGTATTGTGTGCAGAGATCTTTTCTCAGTTGGTAGGGTGTCTATTTGTTTTGGTTAATGTCTCTTTTGCTGTACAGAAGCTTTTTATTTTGATATAATCCCACCTGTTTATCTTGTCCTTCACTTCCTTCGCTTTGGGGGATGTGTTGTTAAAGATTTTGCTGAGATGTATATCGTGTAGAGTTTTGCCTATATTTTCTTCTATAAATGTTATGGTTTTAGGTCTTGCATCTAGGTCTTTTATCCATTTTGAGTTGGTTTTTGTGCAGGGTGTGAGGCAGTAGTTTAGCTTCATTTTTTAGCATGTGGCTGTCCAGTTTTCCCAGCACCATTTATTGATAAACTGTCCTTGTTCCACTGCATTTTCTTTGCTCCTTTGTCAAAGATTAGTTGACCAAGCAATTTAAATGGTTCTTGAGCAAAGCAAAAGTGATGGAACATGCAGCTATACCTCTCGTACCTGGTAGTTTTCCTTTTCACTTGCCATGCCCCGGTACTTTCCTAGGTTTTCTTCCATTCTTATCACTGTCTCAAGCTTCTTCCCCTACTCCTTACCCTATTTTATTTCTGATATCTGGAACTTTCTCATTTGATCTTTCTCCTATTCCTCTTCCCAATTTATACGATAAGCTATGCCTTGTTTCATCATACTATGTGTTTTATAATATTGCTTAGCAAAAGCATCTATATTGAGTCCTCTTGCAAATTTAAACACTGCCAAGGGGAAAGGTGAATGAGTTTGCATAATCCACGTAGTATAGGAAATACTAAATGCTTCATGTTATTGGAACTATATATAGTGTTTCTTTTTTTTTTTTTTTTTTTTTTTTTTTTTTTTTTTTTTTTTTTT
>PVIJ01009535.1:0-66263 GCA_004024925.1 Scalopus aquaticus | reverse complement strand
TCTTTTATCCATTTTGAGTTGACTTTTGTGCAGGGTGTGAGGTAGTAGTCTAGCTTCATTTTTTTGCATGTGGCTGTCCAGTTTTCCCAGCACCATTTATTGAATAGACTGTCCTTGTTCCACTGCATTTTCTTTGCTCCTTTGTCAAAGATTAGTTGTTCATAGCTATGTGGCTTTAATTCTGGGTATTCTATTCAGTGGAACCCATATTTCTAAGAGATTCTCAATGATGCTGATCTGGTCTGGGATCTGTGCTTTGGTAACCATGGCTTATAGCATCATTTGTACATATGTAATTGATGGGAGGAAGTACAATGAGATCAACAATGGTGAAAAAGAGGTGTGGAGGGAGAGGAGACCTGGGTGGGTAGACAGAGAAGCAGTAAGTATTTCTAGAGACTGCAATGAAAAAAAATTTTTTTTTTCTTCTTCACCAGCGCATCTCTAGGCCGGATAACTGAGTGGACCTAGAGAGAATTACAGGACAGTGCACTGAGCAAGCTTGACACGTACATAGTTGACATTCCAGTGGGGAGGATACAGGCAATAAATGAGTTAACTTAAATATGTGAAATAATTACAGTGGATGAAAAATACTTTAAAGACTCCATAAATTGATGTAGTAGGGTACCATAGGATGCAGGACTTTGAGTTAGGAAATTTAAGAAGCTTTCTTTGAAGTGATGAGGTTTGAAAAAGGAAATATGCAAGTGAAGATTTGGGGAAAAGGACTTGAAGCAACAAAAGGAGGTCAGTCTACTGTAGTGTAGTAATTGAAGAGGGAAGAGTAAGTGATGGCACAGAAAACATTCACACAGGGGACTGTGGAGCCCATGCTAACATATTTTGGATTTTATTCTTAATGTGATGAAAATCCATTGGAGAATTTTAAACAGTAAGTAATCATTTTGGTTAAAGATGTTAAGGATGACTGGCTGACCACATGTAGTTTTCTCCTTTTATTCCAAAGACTTGGCTGAAATAATTGTAAAGGAATTAAAAAAGTGTAAAACTTTAAGAACAATGATAAAAGGATAGGAGACATCAGGAGCTAAACCATTACCACATACTTTTGAAAAGTGAAAACAGATGGATAGATAAATAGTTAATAGTTTTCACTTTATTTTAACCAAAAGGCCAAGAATCAATGGTAACTTACTTAAATAAAAGCAAGTAATTATAACCTAAAGTATCTGCAGAGGAGAATACCAAAGAGGAGTGAGACTATTTTTATTGTCTAGTATTTGAACTCATAAACTACCAGGAACAAGGGTGTTAGGCAAAGATCTGAAAATAAAGGGGTTGGACAAAATTTGTATATGCATTTGTCTCTACAGCAAGAAAAGGAGAATGTGTTCTATGGGGATTTTCACTAGTGACTAAGGAATTAGGGGTGCCATGGCAGTGTGAAGGATGAGTATGTGCAGATTGTAAATAAGAACAGATCAATCGAAAGTCTGAAAACTGAGTAGGGTACTTCCCATCCCGTTTGCCAGTCTGTTGCATGAGTGTTGGTCTATACACCACAGGAAAGAAGTTCAAAGAGGTTTTTCTCATAAAATGCTGGAAGGCCCCAAAGTACATACTGACTAATCAGCCTGCACAGAAGCCTACTTCTTGATCAGTCCTGATCATAGGCTAACTCTGGTTTCCAAATACTATTAAATGTAAGGTAGTGGATAATAGTTATCAGGTATTTGAGAAAAACCGTCACTATAAAAAGAGATATTAAAACAAACATTAAACAATTCTGGAGGAAACAGAGCTAAATCAAACAACAGTATAATTAGTTTTCAAAAAAATCTTTAATATCATTAGGAAGATAAGGTACATGATTAGGAAACTATAAGATGAGAATCAACAAAGATAAAAATGTTAAGATGCAATGAAAAAAATATGACACAATAGTTGAAAAATAATATTGATGAAATCTTCCCAAAAGTAAGAGAAAAACCAAAATAATATAAAAAAGAAAAGACAAGAATTGGAAAAACTGGGTATCTAGTATCTAATTCAGATTATTTCAGTTAGCTAAGAAAAGACGGGAGAAAATACTGTAAGAGAAATTATATAAGAACATTTCTTCTAATTTGAGGACACCAATCTTCAGGTAGAAAAAGTTTACACAATTCCCAGAAGAATGAATTAAAAAGACTTATTTCAAAATGTGTCATGACTTAAGAGTACCAAGGTAGAAAGGCTTCCATAATCTTCCAAAGAGAAGAGGGGGAATAAAACAATTTACAAAGGAACAATGTTTAACATGCCATTCAAATTTTCAACAGTAATGGTACCATTAACAAAAGGCAGTGAAAGAATGCTTACAAAGTACCAAACAAAATTATTTTCCGCTTAGAATTTTACACCCAGCCAACATGGCCATCAAGTTGGAGGATAAAATCAATTATTTTCAGACGTCTGAGTCATGCAATGTCTCAAACAATTACCTCCACAACTAAAATACAAAATATGTATAAATTCTAACGCTAGAATAAAAATATTTAAATGAACAAAAACAATGAAAACCTTTATTTAATGAGAAAATAGTCATATTGCTACTCTGAGAGAAATGTGGGAGAAGTGAGAAATGATGGTAGAAGAGTTCCATCTTCACCATTCCATAAAAGGAAGCCAATATGTAAATTAAAAAATCAAAATAGCAATCATTACTCAGAAATATGGAAGTAAATAACAAACTACAAGGTGTAAGAAGGGATGAGATGTGGGATTCCTATTTTTCGTTGACTTTTAATGATATACTATCATATGTTTTAAAATTAAGCATAGGTATTATTTTGACCACAAATAAGCAAAATTTAAGGCACAAGTTTCTTGTGGCAGAGTGGAGACTAGATTGTATAGAGGCAAGAATGGGAATAGGTGGCTATTTCTGTGGTCCAGTGACTTTGGATGAAAATGTTAGTGATGGAGAGAAAAGTGGATAAATTCAGAAGATGTAATAGAATTAACTTAATTTCTGAGGTCTGAGGGAAAGAGAATCATCCAGGATGATTCTACTAAAATCGGAGATGGGGTTCCACTTGTTAAAGTAAATACGCCTAAAGAAAAACTCAGTTGTTGAAAGAGTCAATTAGGGTTTCTGTTTCGTGTATGTTAAGTTTGTTATTCCCATCCAAGAGGAGTGCCAGAAAAGCAGTCAGATGATGTTTTGGGTTGAATTCTGTCCCCCCGTCTCCCCACTTTAAAATGTTGGAGCCTTAATGCCCAGTGCTTGTGAAAAGATTAGGGTCTTTGCAGATTATCAAGTTATGATAGGGTTATTCGGTGGATCCTAAAAGAATGTGAATGTGTCCGTTAGACAAAGGGAAAATTTGGATACAGAGACCAACACACATAGAGGAAACACAATTTGAAGACACAAGGTCAATGCCATCTACAAATCAAAGAACATCTAAAACTACCAGAAGCTAAGAGAAAGAAATGGAATAGATTTTCCCTCACAGCCCTCAGAAGGAATCAACCCTGCTGACATCTTGATTTTGGATTTCTTACCTTCAGAACTGAAACTGTAACCAGAGAAAATGACTTTCTGTTTTTTTAAATTATTCCATTTGTGGACATTTGTTACAGCTGCCCCAGAAAATGAATACAGAGATTTGCATCTGGATATTCAAGAAGAGGACATGGTGGAGGTACAAATTTTGAGATAAAATGCATATCCAGTGGCATTTGAAACCATATGATTGGAGGAAATCACTCCATTAGTGAGTGCAGAGAGAAGAGGATGAGGATCAGGAATTGGAATTGAGACCAGAGCGCTCCCATATTTAGAGACTGAGTAGAGGGGGAAAAGTCCCAAAAGAAGAATGAGAGTAAGTGGCCAAGGAGATAGAAGATAAACCAGGAAAGTGTGATGTCATGGAAAACAAGAAAATAAAGTGTTTTGGGTTTGGTTTGGTTTTTCAGAGTTGTCAGCTGCTCAGAAGACAAGCAAAATGAACACAAAGGGGATCGCTGCTTTCGGAAACATAAGTCAAATTATTGACTTATTTTGCTTGAAGGAACTTGAGGTAGAATTGGGAGGTGAGGAAGTGTGGTGAGTAACTGAAGCTACTTGTGAGATGAAATACTGTGAAAGAGGTCAGAAAATGGAGTGCTCACCAGAGGCAGTCAGGGGGTCAGAGGAGTCATCTTAAAAGATGGGGAACAATGGTGTTAGAACAGATCATCTTTGTGACACCTTTAAATGACAGAGGTGGGTGAAGAGCCATCCCAAGTGATTGGAATTCCGCAACAAAGGTAAGAGGCCAAGGGGAGGTAGTAGTAAAAGCAAGTTCTGATGGCATTGACGTCAAATGAGTAGCAGCGCTTGCTGAAGAAAGAAAGGAAGTGACTTGAAAACAGCAACATTCCCTAATTCCAGGTTCTTGTGTAGGGAGAGATGTATCAGGAAAAAACAATTGCCTCCTGAGAAGGCTGCAAAGGGAATTGTATTCTGTGGACAGGACCTCTCCCTTGCACTGGCTTCCCAAAGGGCAGCTGTGGGCATTTACACACACTGCCCCAGATATTTTGTGTCTTTTTTTTTAAAGCGCACCCCAAATTGTATACATTTCAGAACTTTAAAAAAAAAAAAAAAGAAAGACAAACAGAAACCCAATCAGGATCCACCCAGCTTGGATGACCGGGTGGTATGGGAGAGCGGACAGTTTCGGTTAGTTTAAGAGAATCAAGTGAGCATTCAGAGAAAAGGTTGATGAATTAGGGGAATTTGCTAATGATGGATGCATTGTAAGAGTCAGAGTCTAATAGAATAGTAGAGAGAATCAGTTTTCCAGGATACTAACAGGGTTACCGTTTGTATATATATAAAAAAAATAGGTCTTCAAGGCTTCTCCTTGAGTTTCTTCCTGGAGGTTCCATTTTAGAGCAAGTCACTTTATGACGCTTTGAAATAACACTTCCCTTGGTCCACTGGTAGAACAACTGGATACAAAAAGATAAAAACAAGTCATAGACAGTTTCACTTCTTGGTATGGGCAAATATTTCTTAAACAGCATAGAAAAAATGCCTATTTAAAGAAGAAAAACCATAAATTGATCTACATGAAAATGAATAGCTGTTCATCAAGAGTAACAAATCAAGCCACAGATTTGGAGGAGACTAATTGCAAAATTATAAGGGCCAATGATTTGTATGAAGAATTATGATAAGTTTCCATTGCTATGAGTTTTGTAGTATCTTTTTCCAGCTTTGCCATATGTGTATTTTTTTTATTACTGTGTTTCTGATTTATTTTCTAAAAATGAGATCATATTATTGCATGTTGGTTTGTACCCTTCTCGTTCACTCAATTTATTTGTGTAAATAAGCGGAACTTCGAACTATAATGTACAAGTAAAATCATTTAGGATAACCGTTTTTTAATGTCCATGTTGTTTCATTTTTTGTTGTGGTATAATTAGCATATAGCATTATACTAGTTGCAGGTGTACAGAAGAATGATTTGATATGTGTATATACTGCAAACGATACCAGTAAGTCTAGTTAATGTCTGTCTGTCATCATAGCTATACATTTCCTTTTACTTGTGATAAGAACTCCTCTCTTAGCAGCTTTCACATATGCAATCCTGCCTTATTATTTATAATCATCATGCTATACATTGCATTCCCAGGACTTATCTGCTTACAACTGGAAGTTTAAACCTTTTGATGCTCTTCACCCATATTGTCTACCCTGCCCCACTGCCTCCAGCAACTAGCAATCTGTTCTCCATTTCTTGTAGTGCACTGGGGCCCTCGAAGGACTTGCTCAGGATTGCGTAACTGACTGATATTGGTGGCGTACAGTGACTCCTGTGAAAATCTCCTCATCCAGGGAGACAAAGTCTTCCAGAGGCCCTTGCATTCATTCTTTGCTCTCACCCCAGGTTGTATCCAAATGGATGACTGCCTCTTTTTAAAAAAATATTTGTAAAAGTACATTTCATAATCTCTTTCACTAACTCATTTTTTGGGGGCGTCCAGATTCCTGTAGGGATGAAATTTTGATGAATTATAATATCCCTTTATCCCCAGGATAAAAAAGAAAACTCTTCAGGAGTAAGAGGAAGAGAAACATTCACTATTAAGAAAGGTTCAGATTGCAAACCTCTCTTGCTTATTTATTGAGGTTAAAAGTTAAATTGGATTAGGACAATCATATTTTTCTGACACATTGACTTGCTTCTTAAGAAAACATATTTAGCTTTTTTTTTTTTTCATGAATCATTTCAGTAGAAGAGCCAGGAGTTATGTTCTTATGCTGAGTAGAAACACTGAGGGCCCCTTTGTGAGGGATTTAGCTAACTTCATGTATTTATTCGGCTCATTTTTCCCCCTCTAGGCTAAATTTTGTCTTAAAATTTGTGCATGAGCAGGAGGAGAGGCATTTGGGCTCTTTTTTGGGTGATTTCTCCATAGACAAAAGTAGCACGAAATTCATGGTCTTGATGTCATTGTCCTTCAAAGCTGTGGTTGGGAAGATTTCCTCATTGTTGTGATTATTTTTTTCCCCTTCTATTATTCTTTCTCTTGGTTCCCAAGTTCCAACTCACTTTGTGAAGATGAGTAAGAAGAAATAGGGCCAGGAGAAATTCAATGGTTGTCAACCTTCAGAACAGCAGCAATATTCCAGAAAAAGGGACTGCCCTGCCCATCACGCTGTCTTCCCAAATGGGTGACCTTTCATTTCATGTGACCCTTAGGTTGGCAAAGATCACAAACTCTGTATGCAGACATTTCCCATCATCTTTGTCTGAAAGTTCATGTAGGGAGCACACTGTCCGTTTTGCTTTTCAGTAAAATACAAGTAGGATTGTTTTCTAGAGAATTAACTTTCGTAGCCATCTAATCATAACTGTCAACAATTATTTATTGTAGCATTTCCCCTCCCCTTAATAGGGAAATAACTTTTTTAACTCTGTAAAATTATTTAGGAAATCATAAAGAAGTAAAAATTCTACATAATCCTATCACTGAAATGAGATTGTTGATATGATCTTGGTGTACATTATTCTTTAAAAAATGAGATCCTACTATAACTTTTCTTGTAATTAGGTTTTTTTAATGTATGCTGGTCTTTTTGTATGTCAGTAATTATAAATATATACTCTTAATCAAAAATTTTCCATCTATAAATTTTGTCATTTTATTTGAATATATCAATACTAATAGGCAGTTTGCTCAAAGCCTGAATCCCTGGGACCAATATCTTTATATATAATAATCCTGTGCTTTTCACTAACATTTCCTAAAGATTACTTCTTACAAGGGGAATTACCATATCAAATGATTTATATGTTACTAAGGTTATTAACCATACTTCTCTCTATAAAAGTTTTACTTACATTCTCACCAACAATGTATGAATGTGATTTGTTACCTTCATCCTTATCAATAAAAACATCACTCTGAAAATCCTTTGTTAGTAGATAAACACTCTATCCTTGTTATGTTAATTTGAATTTCTTTATCAGTAAGTTTGCACATCTTTCTTATTTGCAATTTATATGTCTAGTGATGTAAATTTTCTTTTCAAATCTTTGCCCATTTTTCTATGGGATACAATTTTAAAATCAAGTTTTAGATATCCATCACATGTATCTTATATATTCAGCCTCTAGATTTTATGATGGGGTTTGCTCTACAGAAGACTTATTCTTACATAGTCAAGTCTATAAATCTTTTTCATAATGATTTCTGTCTTTGGGTGTCATGTTTGGAAAGAACTTCTGAGCTAATTTTTTAAAATAAAGTGAAATTAGTATTAGTCTTATACACTCAGAAACAGAATACACTAATGATAGAATGGGCTCTGGATTACTTAAGGACTTCAAGCTGAATGTTTTTTAAATATAGAATTTACAGAAATTTTTACTCATGGGGATTCACTTATGGCAGGTCAGTGAAAGACAAAAAGTTTTAATTCTTAATTATTTTGTGATTATAATGTCCTAGAATTCATTAGTCTCAGAGTAATCTGCATTCTGGTATTTGGCAATAATAGCCATCTCTTCTTTCTGTCCTTATCCAATGTCAAGATATCCATTTTGTTTTCCTATTGAGGAATAAATTCACTAGAGGTATGGCTGAGTAAATAAATAATATGAAAAGCACAATGCTTAAGATTCTATGTAAAGTGAGACTGTGACATCATAACTAAATAAGTATATTTATACTCTATAAACTAATGTTAAAAGTAACATTTTTACTGTTTTTGTAACTTATTTATGTTATAAAAATGATAGGTTTGAATTTTCTCACAAACTAGAATTAACCCAGAAATCTGTTTCTAATGGGCAAATGCATAATCCCAGTTTTTCTCTCTCGGAAAAATTACAAATTTTGTAGTTGCGCTGGAGAGGAGAGGAGGGACATGTTGAGAGGAAAAAGGAAGAACAGTCTAGACACTGGGTATTTCCAGTGTCACATAATTCTTTAATTCTATGCAATGAATTCATCTTCAGGGTACAGGACGTTGGAATTCAAAATGCTCGAAATGAATTCTGCTAACGTTTACATAAAATATGACATATTTAGATTTTTAAAAATTGCTTCCTAGTCAGTTAAAATAAATGCCTCTCATCTTTCTTATCAGTTTTGGAAGGAGCTCCCAAAAATTCCAGGACATGGTGTGAGCATATTCGATGTCCACATTTTCTGTCCTCCTGTAGCCACCAGTAAGTAACCTGGCGTGGGCTCCCGTTTGCTTTGGTCCTTTTTTGATCCTATCAGTCTTTCTTTTTGCTTTATATATTTTTTGCTATATTATGACCCATGAATAAAATTATAACTTAAAAATTCCTGTGAATACATTTCACATGTAGGTGTTGATCTGTATCATTTACTACGGTTGAAGGCAAAATATTAACACTTTCAATTGTGTTACATCTAACCTGGGTTTCTCAGGAAAAGTCACATGGAAAATACTTTATGTAGGATGACTGTCCTTGTTGTCAAACAGAGATACCTTTAAGAGAGAAAGGATTCCAGAAAGGGATGGGGAGGGGAGAGGAGGAAACGGGAGGAGGTTGTATGGAGAACACAGTGGACTATGGTGGAGGACTAGGAGTGCTTTGGGGGTGGGGAAACTATGGTGACCATAGGGGAGAAATCCTGTATTGTGAAAAAATGAACAAGGATGTAAACTAATGGCACTTCAATAAAATTTAAAAAAGAATTGAAAGGACTATTCTAGTGACTATTAATAATTAAGCCAGAATAACAGGAATAAGCTGGACATATCCCGGGCAAACCTGGGCAAAGGATCTATTTGGAGAAAGATTATAAATATCATGTAGGAATAATGTCATAATTGAATGTTAACTCTTCTCGAGATTACTTATTTTGATATATCTCTAACTGCTGTGGTATCTTAAAGAAAGAGGAAATGGATTCTATAACTAACTTTAATCTGGATATCTTTCATGCAATTTAAAATTTCCTACTCCCCATCCTTAACAAAATATAGTTTATTTTTCATGAGATTGAATAATGGCAGCAGAAGAAAAGCAAGAAAATTTTATACGAAAATACCTCCACCTGAAAAGCCTTTAAGAGTCAGTGTTTATGTTTGTCTGTTTTATCCCTATGTTTGCTTGTTTTTGATGATTTTGCAATGTCTATAAGCCTCTAGTTAGGTACTGACTAGGTTAGATTGTAGTTTGTATACAGTTAATATAAAAGGCAGTAATAACTAATGAGCAGTATACCAGGGTATGAGTAAGCAGATAATAATAATAATAGTCATTTTACATATATTATCTTTCATCCATATAAGAAAAACCCTGTAAGGTACCATTAGCTTCATTTTACAGATGAAAAAAATGAAGTTCATTAACTTGCTTAATGTCACACAGTTAGGATAAAACTTCATGATCTTCACTCTCCATGTTGGCTCTCTATTTAGAAAGACCTGGAGATTGTCCTTGTCTCATCTCTTCCATCATCTCAGACTTTCTCTGGAGTTACTAGAGAACTATACAAATCTTCCTGGATTCACAATAGTTTATGTTCCAATCAACCCATCATAAGTTGAAGGCGTTGTCAGTAGGAAATGTATTTAATGCACTCACCTACTGAACATCTAGCTAGCCTAACCTATCTTAAGCCTACTCTGAACATTTACAGTTGCATCAAATCATCTAACACAAAACTTACTTTATAATAAAGTGTTAAATACCTCATGTAATTGAATACCATATTGAAAGTGAAAAACAGAATGGTTGTTTGTGTGGATTCTCACCATAAAAATGCACAGCTGAAAGCACGCTGGGCCTGAAGCATGTTTGAAGCATTGAACTAAAATAATTGCTGGAGGGTAGGAATGCTACAGTGACAGAGTCACCCATTTCCTTCTCTTCTGATGAGACTCCAGAATAGCTGGTAGCAGGTTCTTGCGTCTCTACCCCTGTGAATCACAGGCTGACCGGGAGCTGCAGCCCATGTCCCTGCCCAGCATCAGAGACAATATGGACCCACAAACCACAAGCCCAGGAAAAGATCAGAATTCGAAGCTTGCTCTCTATTGAATGGGTATCACTTTTGCAACATTGTTAAGTTGAATCACTGTAAGCTGGGGACTATTTATAATTACAAATTAATAGTATGTGTACTTTCAAGCAAAAAATGAAAAAGATGTTCTCTGTGGAATGGGTCTCCTATCTGCTAAACCTGCTTTACGAATATGTTTAAACAATTATAGTGGCCTTACAACTCATGGCTGTAAGCTGGTGACAAGAATGATATCATTTATTCATACAATAGTTTTGGAATTATAATGGACTGAAAAAACAATAACCTTTCCCTAAAACAGATTACAGTACTGCTTGTTTAATCTCTCAAAATGGCAATCTGTTGTGGTAGTTAATTTTAAGTAGCTAGTTGTGCTAAGTAGATTTATTCCGAAGTAAATTTAGATAGGATAATTTTGTCTTCGTGTATTATTTTCTACAAGAGTCTACTAAAAGCACAATAACTACCATGTTGGTGATGGGGACAAGCTTCTTTGATGTTTACATGTGGACCTGAGTTTCCAAAGTCTTGATTCTAGTAAACTTCACATTTCTCCCCTCATTACTCTTACCTTCAAATTTTTGCTGGAGTTCAATGTCCTCGCACTTATTTTCTCCACTGAATATCCCATACCAATTCCAGTATTTCAAAACTTCCTTTTGTCTTTTCCTGTTGTAATATCTCCTGGTGCGACTCTTTCCTGTGGTGGACACAGATCTATGTGTAAAAGCCTATGTTTTACTTGGTCGTTCTGCCTCCTAAGACGCCTAGCATAGAAGCAGAAAAATTATTATCAAATGGACATACCATGTCCAATTTACAATCAACATCAATCAATCCACTATAGTCAGTAGAAATAAGGTGCTATCTTTGAAGTATTGTTTGTTTATTGAAAAAAATTACATGAATCTATCATTATGCTACATTAGAGCTTTTAGAATTCTTCCTGCTTTTAAACTATTTTTAGCCTTTAAACTTAATGCACAAGAAGCTGAATTAACTCATGTTTATTTCACATGGAAAATGAATTTTATCTTACAGATGACTAATATAATAAGCTACCTCCAAATAATATTGCCTGATTAAGGTGTTTCTGAGAAAGGGTAGCTTCTGGAAGTTGAGTCAGAAGCTCAAATTTAGTACTGTGTTGTATGATTATTTACTGTACATCTTTGATAGATTGATATACCTTTCATCTCTGTATTCTCTTTGCCTAGAGAAACGGCACTGCTTCACACAAAAAGTGTCTTCAAAGTATCTATTATGTGAATACACATCCTGAACAGGCCACCGAAGCAGCTCTGTGTCGATTTTGTTGGTCTCATGATGATGTAAAACAAGTTCATTTATGGTATGACTTCTTCTCGAGGCCCAGAAATAAGGCAGAACTTCATTCATATTTATATAAGAGAAAAATATATAATCTCTTTACGTCACTTCTTTTCTCTTATTTTGTCAAAGTTATAGTCCACATCATTTCTCACTCAACCCACAGAGAATTATAACAAATTTTGACAAACCAAAAAGATATGTACCCCCTTGGGTAACCAGCATTTAACCTACCAAGTCATTCTAATATTACAACAATGAAAGTGTACATTTGAGAACAGGAAACTGCAAAGCAATCCTTAGATGTTCTAGAATTTCAGAATATAATTTTGGTCCATATATATCAATCAACAGGAATAGGAAGTTCAGAAATTATTTTTCCCTGGCTCTTTATCTGTGATTTACATAAGTTAGTGGATGGGTTACTATCAGTTGCAATTCAGGGTATCATTTTCTGCCAATTTGGAGACCAATAGTTGAACTTTAACTAGGAAAATATCTTAAAATTACATAAGTGATACTTATGTAGGAAGAGAAATCTCCTCTAGTTATAGCACTAGTGGACTACTGAAAAAAAAAAAGTCACCAGGTCCAAATAAGAGAGACTTTTCTAGGTCAGAGTGTAGTAAGGTATTGTTGGTGCTTTTTCTACAATTGCCACCATGATGCAGAGAAGCTTGGTGGAACTTGATGAAACTATGCGGCGCCTACCTTAGAGCTAGGAGTGGAATCTGGGAAATCTCAAGAAGCAGTGAGACTCCAGTCAGAATGGTTGTCATATAAATTTGGAAACTAACACTTCATGGCAGTAGGACTAGGAAATATTCCTTAAGGTCAATTGATTCTATCATCAGACAAGCTATTTTTGAAAATGTTTTCAAAAACCTTCATATAGCCTTACTGGGGTGTGGTGCTTATTTCCTCCTTCCTTTATCTTGGCAGAACATCCCCATAATTGGTTTCCCACAAGGAAATGCCAAATCCTAACATCAGACAGTTATACTCAAAGCAAATAAAAATTATTCCACATTTTCCTCTGCAGATCAATCAGATCTATTATACTGATCTAATATTACTATTATCATTATAGTTGTTGGAATGTCCCCAATTGTTGAATATATTTATAGCCACTAAAACATATATTTTTAAAAATCTCAGGTTTAGGAAAAATCCAACCAAAGAAGAGAGTAAACCTTCATAGTAAGTTAGACAGCAGTTAGATATATTTACAAGTCACCAGGACTTACTACAGATGAGGATACTTCAAGATGGATCTCCTCAAATTAAGTATGGGCTGAGAGGGGCAGGAAGGGGAAGAGGTCACTAGGTGTCCCTGTCGTGGATATAAGAGTGTTTAGTTCAGGGTTGATCATAATGTTTAAAAAGATGCCCAAGGAAGAAGGTAATTATTGAAGTCATCAAGACTTGCAGTCAAGTACCGGTTTCTTGCCTTGACCAGCTTCTTTTTTTTTTTTTAAAGATTTATTTTTTATTTATACATACAAGCTGGGGTACAGGCCAGAGGTGTGGGGCGGCGAGAGGGTTCACCAGAGCCAGAGCGGGGAGCAGAACAGGCAGATCAGAAACACACTGCTGAGGGGAGCAGCGGGCGAGGCAGGAGAGGTCTGCCATGCCATGTGGGATTCTCCCTGGCTGGGCGTCGAACTCGCGTCGCCGCTGCCGATAGCTCCACAGCGCAGCGCTTAACCGCTGCACCACCGGGGAGGCCCTTGACAAGCTTCTTGAACTTGAGCAGACACTGGCCCACCATAGTGCTGGAGTCCAGGTCCATCTTGACAGTGTACCCATTAGCTCATGCAAGCCGCTGTCTGCCACGGTCTCTGCTCGAGCACCCCTTGACGTGCCCTTGCTTTGATCCTACTGCAAAGGAGACTCCATCAGGCCAGTACCCTTTACTCTTTGCTCTCCAGCCTATCAAATCTTTCTCTTAATAATGAAAGATCATGTTACCTTCATTGTGAATTGAACTTGCAGAATTCTCCTAGGGCTATTTGATTTTAAATTTTATGCCTTCATTTAACTATATACAAAACTTCTCACTTTCTGTGAAACTCTTCCCCACTTCTGATTTGTTTAATATTTTCAAGTCTCATGGAACTGGAGAGGGTAATGCTAAAGGAACAAAATCCTAAGGAGAAAGACAAATGCCAGACAGTCTAACTTACATGTGAAATATAGAGAAACAACAAAGGGTCAGTCAAACCCCAAGTAATAGTAAACTCTTTAATATCTGACTGTTAAACGGAGGCAACCCAAGGGGGTGGCTTGTGGGGTGGGAGTGGAGGACAGAAGGGGTCCAGCGGGACATGGTGCAGGATTGTTGGGGCATTAGTTGTGGGCAGGGCATGAAAGTGCACATTTGTAGCAGTTTGGGCCTATAACCTCTATGGCAAACACAAAGATATAAACCTACTTTAGCTCAATAAACATAATTTGAAGGAAAAAAAAAAGACTTTCAGCCAAGTTTAGCATCCTCTCTCATAAGGTCCTCAGCAGTAGCCATAAGCAAAAGTATGGAATTACCCATTTCCTGGACCTTCTAGCCTTTGTTAAATGGTTACCTATCCTTTAACAGTATCCCAGGAGGTGGCTTCATTTTTCTTTATTAGGTAAAAAGAACGAGCAAGGAGAACTCATTCTTTTGTAGGTTTCATGCTAAAGTGCACTCCATACTGGATTATCTGAAAAGTGCATGACTGTCTTAATTTTTCTGGTTCAGTTCCAGCAAGATGAACTAAGTAGAACATTGAGACTTGTGATTTCAGCAATATTAATGCTTTGCAGTCTCTTTGGAAGGGACAAAAATGCTTTCTACCAAAATGTTTCTTTCTCTTTCCTTCTTAATCCTTCTGAAAAACAAAACAAAACAAAACAAAACAAAACAAAAAAACCCAACTCTGACTACTGATGGTATTACTATTTTTATTATCATTGTTGTATGTACTGTTGTCATTTTGTGACGAATTATATTCACTAAGGAGATTCAATGATGTGCTAAACTGGTAAGGTGATTTTTGTCAGATTTTATCCTACCTTATTAAAGCCCCCAAACTCCAAAGCATAGCATTTGACATCACTAGTGGTTTCAAAGTATTAGCAAGTATAGTTTCTAATAAGAATCAGGGATATTTTCTTTATGACAAAGCATCATTTGTTTAAATCCAAATAAATATCATCTACTGGCCTGTGTCAAAACAAGGTGTTCATACTTGATTCTTTAAGCAACTCACATTGAACTTCAATAATACCTCCAGGGATTATGCTGAAACACCTGTTTTCTTAAGCAGTATGTCTTCTGTGAGAATAAATTCAGAGTAAGTTAAAAAAAAAACAACACAAAAAACAACCTAAGACTATTTTATATCTTGTGCCAAAGTAAAAACCAGAAAGTACCTCCTCAGTTAAGCCAAAAGAAAACAGAAACATATGACAGGTTTGTCTACTAATAATTCTACGATGTTAATTTAGGTCCTCTTTATTTGTCTAAAGCTTCTTGACTTAACCTGGTCATATAAAATGTATGCTGCTGAGTTGATATCAAAACCTACTTCATTATGTACTAGTTTTTTACTCTAATATTGGAAGAAATTCAGACTTAAAATGTACTTTAAACATGTCAACATTATTTTTATTTTTGGCTTTATTTAATTGGATGTTATAGCAATGTAATGCAGACCCAGAAAAAAGCTAAAATTTAACATTGGCTTGTTTAGTATCTACCTTAATGTTGTTTTATTTTTTAAAACCACTTTATTGAGATATAATTGACATACAAAATTATACATATTTAATATATACAACATGATGAGTTTGGCAGTAAGAATATACCACAAAACCATCATCAAGATCAAGGATATAAGCTCATCCATCATCTCCAAAAGTTTCTTCTCTATTTAGCTTTATAATACATATTTAAATGTGGTAAAAGCAATTGATATAAGATCTACCCTCTTAGCAAAATTTTAAGTGAATGATAGGGTGTTGTTAACTATAGTCCCTATGCTGTACTGTAGATGTCTAGAATTTATTCATCTGCATAACTGAAACTTTGTCTCCTTTAGCCATGTCCTCCTCCCCCTAGGCCCTCGCTAACCATAATTCTACTCTCTGGTTCTGTAAGTGACCATTTTAGATTGTCTAAAAAGTGGAGTCATGATGCACTTGTGCTCCTGTGACTGACTCATTTTATAGCACAGTGTTCTCCAGGTCCATCCATGTTGTCACAAAGGCAGGATTTTGTTTTTAAGGCTGAATTACATTCCATTGATGTATAGGCCACATTTTGTACACCCAGTCACCTTTTGACCAACATGTAGGTTGCTTCGCAATCATGGCTGTTGTGATAAAGACATGATGACAATGGGATCCTTTTATATACCCGGTAGATGGATTGTTAGACCAAGTATTTACTGTATTTTTAATTTTTTAGGAATTGCCATACTATTTTCTGTAGTGGCGGAACCATTTTACATTTCCACCAATGCACAAGTGTTCTCCTTTCTCCTCATCCTCACTTAACTTCTGTTTTTTGATAAATGGCTATTCTAACATGTGTCAGATGATATCACACTGTGATTTGTTTTGTATTTCCCCAAAATTATTAATGATACCACCTTTTCAGATACTCATTAACCAATCGTGTATCTTCTTGGTAAAAAAGTTCTTTGCCCATTTTTACATTAGCTTATTTGATGTTTTTGTTGTTGTTGTTGTTGTTGTTTGGGGTTTTTTTTGGTTGAAGGTATTTCTTATATTTTGGGCATTGACCCCTTATCAAGTGTACAGTTTGCAAATATTTTCTTCCTTTCTGTAGATTGCCTTTTCATTTCGTTGAATTGTTTCCTATGCAGAGCTTTTTAATTTGATATAATTCCACTGGTCTATTTTTGCTTTAATTGCCTGCTGTGTTTTAGGCATCATGTCCAAGAAGTCAATACCAGGTCCAATATCTAGAAACTTTGAAATTTGCTTTAGTTCTAAAACATCCCATTGTGCTCCTTAAGGATTTTACTGTTTTAGATTGTGTGTTTCTCAACTATTTTTTGAATAAAGGTCTGACTAGTTCTAGATACTTCAATAACTGAAGTTCACTGGGAAGTTAGTCTAGGAGTTTTCTCTATTTTCCATTATCTTTTGACCTAATCTTTCTGTCACAGCAGTTATAAACTAAACATATCATTATTTGCAGACTCCTTTGAGTCTGGAATTAAAACTCAGAGTCACTTTGGGATACCCATTCTTTTGTGTATATTCCATAACATCTTACATAGTTCCTGGCATATAGTAGATGCTCATTAACTTTTTCTTTGAACTAGTGAATAAACTAATTAATGCCTTAATGATTTAAAGGCCTGGAATTAAGTGATTTTAAAATCCTATGATTGTGATGAAGAGGTAGAATTCTATATTTCTGAACCATATACAGTGTTGTAAACTCAATTAAAAATGTTAAAAATCCCATGAATAGCAAAACAGAAATGTTTAGTAGCACTATACAGAAATGTCCATTTCATAGACAGGAAACTTCCTCACTGTGTATGATCCTTTCAAAAATTCAAAAAAGAAAGCAAAATGATAAACTCTAAACCCTAACATTAACTTTACTGAATCATCAGATTGATTGATTTGGTTTAAAAAGAAAAGAGTTTTAAAGAAGATGGAACTAGCCAGAACAAGAAAAATAATTTTACCTCTAACAATTTCTGATGCTTGATATCAATGTTCATGTTTTGAGATTCATGTCTTTGGTGTGGATGGTTTGTTTTTGTTGGTACTGAAAATGTGCTGCTGTAACAAAACCATAAAAGGTGATCTGAGATGGAATCTTGAGTATCTAAAGGTATTTAAAATAAATATTTCTATCCTTGAGTTTAACAAGTTTCAAAACAGATGTCTTCTATCAAAGAAAGGAGCATATTTTTTTCTTCTTTAACTTGGCTGGGGCATTTGTACTCTCTATAATCTCGATTCCCTGATAAGGAAGGGCTTTGTTGTGTTTTGTTTTTTTCATTTTCCTGTTTTAGAGTTGTCCTCTAAAAAATAGTAGTGCGGTGCACTTGTAACAGAGATGGACTTTATTACAGACAGTACTGAGTTCTAATTCCAGATTACATAATAACAATAGCTAACGTTTGTGGAGAACTTGTTAGGTCCTTATTAGGTTTGGCATAATTTTCACTGCTTGAATTATTTTATTCATCTTTCACAGTTTAAGAGGTTTTACTGTTCATATTTCTTACATGAGGAAACTGATGTTTAAAGCATTAAGTAAATTTTCTAAGTATATTTAGCTGATAAGTAGAAAACCAACATTTGAATCCAGATCTATTGAATTCCAGAATCCATTTTTTACTAGTTACACTCTTAAATGCCTGCTGCCATCTTAGCCGAGCTTGTACACATGTCTGCATCATGTTGTGTTATTGTGTGGATTGTATGAATTAACATTTGCAAAAACCTCAGCATGGTGTTTGCTACAAAGTAAGCTTGTAATTAATTATAACCTAGACATAATTAGTACTTTTGCTTGTAAAAATCAATTGTCTATTAGGTAGCTAGAAAGGAAGGAAAAACTATCTTTTCTGTTGGTCCACAGCTTATATTTCATGCATCCTATTTCCTTCTTGTCATCTGAATTTCCATATGGTACTTCTCTGTAGCCTAAAGAACTCCCTAGCTATTCTTGTGGGATGGCAACAAACAATCTTGACTTTTGGTTTTCCAAAATCCTTTTTACAGCTTTATTGAGATATAATTGACAAATTGTAGGGTAAGATATTTAAAATGTGCATTGTGGTGATTGGAGATACACACACACACACAGATACACACGCACACACAGACACACACACACACGTATTGTGAAAGGATTCACATAATTGAGTTAACACATCCATCACCTCACATGTTTATATTTTGTGTGTGTGTGTGCAACATTTAAGATCTACCCTTTTAGAGACTTTCCATTCTATAATACAGTGTAATCAATTATAACTATCATGTTTTACATTACAACCTTAGATCTATTTATATTGTAACTGAATATTTGTACCCTTGTACCAACCTCTATCTGTTTTTCCTACCCAGTGGTTCTCAGGTCCTAGAACCACTTAACTACTCTGTTTCTAAGACTTGGCCTTTTTTTTTTTTTTAAGATTCCACATACAGAGAGATACTGTGAAATATTTGTCTTTATCTATATGGCTTATTTTACTTAGCATAATGCTTTCCAGGTTTATCTCTACTGTCAAAAATGACAGGCTTTCCATCCTTCTAATGAACATTCCATTGTATATATATTATATTTGCTTATCCACTAATCTGTTGATGGACACTAATGTTTCCATTTCTCACCTATTATGAATAATGCTATAAAGAGCATAGGAGTGCAGATGTCTCTTTGGAATCCTGTTCCTTTCCCTTGGGTTTACACCCAGAATTGGGATTGCTGGCTCATATGGTGGTTCTTTTTTTTTTTTTTTTTTTAAGATTTATTTATTTATGCATACAAGCTGGGGAACAGGCCAGAGGCATGGGGCGGCAAGAGGGTTCACCAGAGACAGAGTGGGGAGCAGCGCAGGCAGATCGACGGAAATACACTGCTGAGGGGAGCAGCGGGCAAGGCAGAAGAGGTCTGCCGTGCCATGTGGGAATCTCCCCGGCAGGGCATGGAACTAGCGTTACCGCTGCCAACAGCTCCACAGCACAGCGCTTAATCGCTGCGCCACCAGGGAGGCCCTCATATGGTGGTTCTTGTTCATACTGTTTTCCATAGTGCCTATATCAATTTATATTCCATAGCCTTTTCTTTATATTGAAGGATATTTCAAGAATATAAAATATAATATGTATGTAAAATATAATATGTATATAATATATAAAATTCTAAACATATAGGTTTTTTTAATTTCAGAACTTTATAGATGCCATTAGATTACTTTCCAGACACTGATTCTGATAACAAATCAAATAAATTATTTTTGCTGTCCCTTTGTATGTAATATATCCTTTTTTTCTGCCTGCTTTCAATAATTTATATTTAGTTTTCAGTAAATGTGCCTAAATGGTAATTTATTCTATTTAGAGTTTGGCAAATTTTTGGGATGTATGTGTAAATTTTTCTATTCTCAAATTTGGAAAAATTTCCCCAGTATTCCTTGAGATAATTTTTTCTCTCATTTCTCTCTTCTTTCCTTCTGTTTGTATATGTATGTATAAGTGTGTATATGTTGGACCACTTACTACTGTCATATAATTTATTGAAGTTCTGTTTAATTTTTTTACAATCTTTTGCTCTTTGTGTTTCAGTTTTAATAACTTCTACTGATCTCTCTTTAAATTTACTGATCCTTTTTCTGCATTGTCCAATCTGATGCTAACCCCAATAACATTTTCTAAACTTCAGAAATTATATATTTTAAAATTCTAGGTGTATCATTTGTTTCCTTTTTAGAGTTTTCATATCCCTCTGAAATCACCTATTTCTTCAGTCTTATTCCTAAAGATACTTTATTATGTTTATCATAGCTATTTTAAAGTTCTTAATTACCAACTTCTCAGTGATCTGTGTGTGTAATTTTTTTCCTTCAGCTAAGGTAGTAGAAAGGATGATATATTGTACATTTGTTATGTTCAGCCACAACTGAGAACAGAACTCATCTAGAATGTCACATGCCAGGGAAGAGGACCGAAAGAGACTGTTTTGTTATGAGCAAGGTGGGTCTCTCAAAGGTAGTGATCAACACAATGCTCATGTAACAGTGGATGTTCTAGATTCATTGAGATAAGATTTAGACAGTAGCATGAGGTTCAACAATTTGTACTCATGTTCCTTGCCTCTGGCTTTCCTTATTTCCACTCCTATGGCTTCCTCAGGTGGTATCAATTTACTTGGCTCTCTACCTCTTTTTTTTTTTTTATTTCAGCCCGCTGAGTCACTTCTTCCACCACTTGGCTCTCATGTTGTAGAGGCTTCCAAGAAGATGGTGCTAAGGCCACAAGCTAGAGGTCTATTTCTATTGATTGGTCTTTTTCTTGACCATCAGTCACATTTTTTTTGTATTATACATTATATTTTTAAAAAAATTATACTGAAACTTGTCATGAGAATTCATTACAGAAATTCTGCATTCTGCAGTGTTGAGATTTTGGATTTTTTTAAGCAGGCATTTATATAATTGATGAATCACTTTGATCCTGTCAGTATTTGGGTTCAGTTTTGAACTGAGTTAGGATAGACTTACTTCCATTTTAATCTTAGATCTGGATGTGATTCTTACTCCTAATATGTGGTCCTTCTGAGGTTTTACTGGAAAGCTGAAGATGTTCATCAAGACCTGTTAGCTCGGTTGTACTTGAATGTCAAGTTTTGTCCTCCCAGAAGTCGACAGATGTTGAAATCTCTGCTCAGCTCTTATACATTTACTATATTTGATGTACACTAGAAACATTGCATTCTTGATGTTTATTTGTATATTTAGGAATTAGATAAGAACCTAAGGCAGTTTGTGTGCAGATTTAAGGATCTTCTCCCATTAATGACTGTTTCCTTTGCAAGTTCCTTCCTTCAATTTCCAGTTGCTCTGGTTGCCCCATACTCTTCTCAGCACAGAGCACTTCCATTTTCTGATTAAGTTCTACACCCCCATATGCTGCTAAATTGCCTTAAAAAAAAAAGCCAGGAAGATCCCAACTAACATCACCTCCATATTCTGCCTGCTTTTGGTGCTCTTCTGTACCTCAAGCAGTTGTGTTGTATATTTTGTGCAGAGTTTATAATTGCTAATGGCAAGAGGATTATATGCTATTCTGTCATTACCAAAAGCCAGACCATATGTTTTCCATAAATGATGTTATAAAGTTTAATCATCTCTTTATCAATGAGGTGTTACTCATACTAAATTTTTTGGCATACAACCACATCTGGACAGAGAAAGTGCTTTCTAATTATAAGCCATAATCATTAAAAGAATGACCTAGAGTTTATCAGAAGGACAACTATAGGGAAGAAAATAGAAAATAATACTACACTCAGAGCCCTATAGCAGTTTGAACTCATGATAACCTGCTGTCTCTTGCACAGCATCCACCACAGCTGCCTGTGAAGTCTTTCTCATAGCCAGATGTTGCTTCTGAAAAAAAAAAAAAAAAAAAAACATTGTAAGTTATAAACCCAGACCAAAGAATTTTCATTCTGACCTGGTGTGTGACTAATATACCAGTCATTCAGCAGAAAGAGAAATCAAATACAAAACTGATGAAATTTAGAAAGAAAAACATTCTACATTGAAATGAACAAAACTCATTGGCTGGAGATCATGTTCAAATGCTCCTACTTCAAAAGGATGGAGAAAATTATGTCATATAATGTGCTCATGTAAAAATTAGTGGTACACACCTTCTCATGGCATTCTACGTAGTGTTTCAGACTACAGTTTGCTTTTAAATTCAGTTATGAAAATATATACTGACTCACAAAACCACAGCTAAAAATATTCAATAAATACTTATCAAATATTGTCTATGAAAATCATGCATAATACCCAAACACTGACTTTGCTCTAAAATTATTAGTGCAATTGAAATCTGGACAGATAAATCTGGACAGATAAATGTTTTGGGGAGCACTACAACTGGAGCTAGAATTTGAGAAGTAAGAGTCACAGTTCATACAAAGTGAGGGTGGTATCTAGACATGGAAATAAACATAATCAAGTCTGGGAAGTAAAATGACATAAGTCAAGGAGGAAGGTCAGTTTAATTGGGGTGGAAAAGCATATATACATGGAGCAATGTGAGATTGAGTTCATAGGTTCAGGTCAGGTAAGGAAAGAGGATTAATATGTTAGGGTAAACAGTTTGCTCCTGCCAATAGAGCATTTTCCAAGTCTAGAAAATAGTAAATGACAAATAGTATACTTAAAAAAATCTTTAATGGGGAAGGTATATTTATTATTATGATAATATTACTCATTCAGTTTTACTTGGTATTATTTCTGAAGTTTTTCTTAACAAAGAAAATACAAGCAGAAGACATAAAAGATGGAATCATATTCTACCCATAATGGGACCTCAATTACTATGATAATAATGTAGATAATTATTATGATGAAATATGAAAGAAAAGATCCTTGAACAGCACAGCTCTTCTTTCTTGCATTTACCCCTTTTAAAAGCATATTTCCATTTTTGTATAGTCAGATACATTTAGAAGTCATTTTGCACAGTACATACTGAAGTTGACATGAAAGCGACATCTGTCTTGTGTACTGAATTGTAGATTCACCTTTTGTGAGTTCACTGATTTAGTCAACCCTTTATTATTTAACACATCTTATCTGAGCATCTCCACATGTCAGGCACTCTTCAGGGCACTGGGGCTGTAGTGGTAAACTAGATGATGAGTTTCTCCTCCCAGAGAGCCTACTCGTAGGGTCTGCTCCTTATTTTGTTTCTTCCATCTCTGGGAGGCTACGGCTTCACTGTCCATCCTCACTCTTTAGGCTGATACGCTGATACACATATAGACTGTTTCAGTTTGAAATCACATTTTCCCTGTTTTCTCACCTCTTGTCTTTCATACTTAAATTCATACCATCTTGGAGAACTTTCAGAGAAAGATCTAGACTTTCAGAAGTGCTCCTTGTACATCCCAGTATGCATGAAGAACAGTCCCAAATAGGCCTCAGCCTTCTAATGCCTTGTTAAATGGAGGGGAAAATAAGCTGGATATTAACCTAGTTTATTGTGAATAAATCAGTGAAAATAGTGATTAATAGACTCTATTTTAAGGTAGTAATGTTATATATGTGTGTGTGCGTGTGCGCACGCACGTACACACACACACACACATATATATATATCTCACACATAGAATAATGCCACACATATATTCCCCTCATTCTTTTTTAATTTGGTGTTTCTCCTTTTATATTACCTCTTTTCATACTTCTTACATCTCTCCACAATTCTAAGTCTTCACTATGTTATTTTATGTGTTTTAAGTGTTGCCTTACAGCTATTCTTAAATTGCTTTTGTTGGGATGCAAGGAATATTCCCCACTCTTACTTGAATTCTTCTGAGGTTGGATTCATCAGGCAGATTAGGAGGGAAAAAGGCCAAAATGCAGTAATATACAGATGGACAATTTACATGGTTGCACATTTTAAAGAAAATGGGGTAGGCTTGGGCTATTCATTGTATGTTTAAGGATCTAGAGCGACAGGGACAGAAAGGGGAGACTTTACATGACAGACAAGAAGAGGGTGACTTCATAGTTAAAAGTAAAGATGAGGTTCTCACATTGGGAAGACATGTTCATTGATAAATCTATACCTGAATAATATTCCCCAAATTATGTTCTTCTAGGTCATTGAAAAGGAAAGCAGTGATTACTTCCCCAAATAGGAAAAAGGCAAAAACTGAGATAAGGACGAAGCTCCTCTTAGCCCCCTGGGCCTTCATTGCTCTTAATATGGTCTGCATTATTTAGCTAATGGTAATAGATTTAGGTAATGGTAATGGTATTTAGGTAATGGTAATAGATTTCTGAAGCTCCTAGTGCCTCAATTGACCTCTAGTTCCCATATAAAGATAACACTTATTAGAAAAGTTCTCTGGACATATTGAGAAAAGCATCGCTGTCCCTTGAGAAGATTGTGTCTGTAACAGGGTAAATGAAGGCAAGGAGGAGAGGAGAGGAAGGAAAAAAGGGGATCATGGCAGAGACCTGGAGGAGGCACATGGAGCAAGAGACAGGACTTGGACTTGCACCAGGGATTTGGGGGACATGGAAGGAGACACTTGAAACAGACTTGGGTAATAGACCCATAGGGAGGTTAATAATGGCAGCATTTAGCCTGATTTTGATTTTGCTCCTTTCCTTCCAGACTTGCCTGGTTCCTTCTGCCCCTTTCCTATTGGTCCCCACCAGGAGGTGATTTAGACTTGTAGCAGCATTTTGGGCCTCAGCAGTCTTGCTTTGGGCCAACTCTGTTTACTGGGCATTTACCTTGAGGGGATGGGTAATTTGGGTTGTTTTTTTTTTTAGATTATTTATTCATGCAAGAACTGGGGTGTAGGCCAGAGGTGCGGGGTGGTGAGAGGATCCACCAGAGACAGAGCGGGAAGTAGAACAGGCAGATGACTGAAGTACACTGCTGAGGGGAGCAGTGGACGAGGCAGGAGAGGTCTCCTGCACCATGTGGGTTAGCTCCCTGGCCGGGGTTCGAACTTGTGCTTCAGTGGCTGTGGCTAGCTTCATAGGCGCCACCAGGGAGGCCCAATTTGGGGTTTTTAATTGGAAAATAGTTTAACTATATTCTTTCTCTTTTATTTATTGCACACTAATTGTGTTAAAGTTGTTTTCTATTGAAGGTCATATGCACTAGAATATGTTTTGTCTTGATAAGGCGGATGGCAGAACTTATTTAGAGTGGGCAGGTTTGGGGGGGTTTAGGTTGCCCCTCACCCTGCCCTGGAACAACTCCACATTTTGTTTGCTAAGAACTTTTCTCCAAAGAGACAACAAATTATTTGATAAGAAAGAGAAAACATTTACTCCTGATATTACTCATTTACTGTAACTAGCTCCATTGCTATGAATTGCGTGCCATAATTGCCCATAGTATGTGTGAACTATCTCTAACACATCCTAGTGAATCATCAAAAATCCCAGTTCTGTGATACTAGAAGCAGACATTTGAAATCTATTGATTTAAAGAAAATAAGATAGTAACGACGTCTGGAAAGGCCAAAATGTTAACCATCTGAAGTTTACCGATGATGCATTACTTCACTCAGATTTCCATTTCTGAAAGAGCAGCAGTGTCAGAGTTCTAATGCAAATTCTTTATGCATAATATATTTGGATGACTAACCACATAGGTCCTTCCTTCTAAATGAAGCAAAGCAAAGTGCTGCTTTCCTAAGAGTCCAGTGCCTTAGATTAGATTTCCCAGGTCTCATTCTTCAATAGATGCGGCAAATGATAAACTGTAGAAAGAGCACATGCTTGCGAGAAAACACCACAAGTACAGAGACATGAGATGTCAAACTTCTGGAAAAGTGCATGAAGCAGGTGTGTAAAGGGGACATTTTTAGATTCTACTTAATTATCTATAGTGGATCATTAAAAAATTATCATCCCCTGCTGATGAGATCTTCTTTAATTCTAGATGTGTCCTAAGACATTTTAGAAATTCATTGGCATTTAGGGATAATGCCAACTATAAGAAATCTCGTCTTAATATTTTTCAGAGTATCAGGAGGAAGCTATCATTTAAGACTGAAATGCGTGGAAATTTTCTCTAATGAGTCTCAATTTTTATATTGTCACATGCCCTGAAGCCACTGAGATGAGAACATTTTTGCAAATCTAAAATAAATAACTGGAGTAGGTCTGTTACTCACAGAAAAACACACCGTGTTTACATGAATACCTCTTCTACTTGATTTCTTTGACCTGAGAACTTGAGTGAAACTCTGAAAAAGCTGCCAAGTTCCAAAGCTGGGAACAGACCCAACCCAGCATGATTTTTATTCTTTTCCTTTAACTACCTGGAAACATTATCTCAAGCAGATAGGGGTTAAACATTTACAATTCCATTTTTCCCAGTAAATGTGATCCTTTTGAGCCTCCTGCCTATATACAAAAAATGACAGTAAGTTATTCTGTATTAATTATCTCTTAGGTATGAACAGACTAAAGCAGTTTTCTTGCCTTATCTCTCTATTTTTCCACCGATGTATTCTCAAATCTAGTATCTCTTCGATTTTTGTACTGTGTTGGCTTTGCCCCAACTTATGTTGCTTTATCGAATCATCTTCCCCTTAAATGTGCGTATTGCGGTGTCATTACTAAATTTAAAAACTAAGCTCCCACTCCTTGCCCAGCAAGCAAGTTTGAGGCTTGAATGGATAAAGGGAGTGGTTGGGACTGTCATGGGAACCTGGACATTAAACTGATGAGCTGGTGATCCTCTATGCTTATTCAGGTCATCAGTCAGGACACACCTAAGCGGTCAATGATGGTGCTCATATAAATAGAGCCTTGGACCCTCACTCTGTACAGCAGAACTTTCCTATCTCCTCTGCTGTTTCACTTAGTGTATTTCAATAAATCTGTCTTTTCTCTTCTCCACTCTGCCTCTGGCGAATTCTTAACTTCCCCCTCTTCTCCCCAGCTAGCCTACATCTGACTCTTCCACAACAGTGCAGACCACCGGTGTCCCACATGACAGCTCTGCTGATCTCTCAGATCAAAGAGCTTTGGAAGACTTGTTTACTTAGGAAAAGCCATTTCAGAGCAGGCGGGGGATGTTGCCCCAGGAAGGCCAAGTGGAAGACCAGTGGACATGTTGACAGGGATTCTTCTTACAGACTAATGGCCACGCCTACCCCTTCACTAGAGCTCCCTGAGACAAACCCCTCTACCCAGCTCTCTTCTCTTTCCTGGGGTCTATCCAAGTGCTTACCACTTTGTCTGCCAATATGTCCATTGTTCCTTCTTTTAGTTCTCCCTCACTACAATTAACTTCATGGTCAGCAAAGTAGACGCACTTGCTTTCTGACTCATAGTACTTGACCATTTTATTAAAAAGAGCAATTCATTACTCATAATATTACAGACCTGGAGATTCAACAAAAGGCTTCTTATTTGATCCATCGTAACTTGGGATTTCTCTACCTAAACTTTCATATGAGGAACCATAGAGTTTTTAAGCAGTCATTACACTACAAAGTCCTAGTCAAACTATGGAAACATCTCTCAGAGATACTGTAGGGATGAAAAAATATGTCACCCCAATAGGTCTGGTAAAAGGGTCATCCATCGGGGGGTGCTCTGAAAGAAGGAGGCATGTAAACATCACTTCCAGGACTTGGCTCTTACAGTGTTGGGCAGACCTAATCTTCTTATTTCCTTTCAATAGAAAAAGTAGAGCAAATCTGCATCCCTTTGTGTACTGTGTCTTCATTTGTAAACATCCTACTGCTCTTCCCTTTTCTTACACCTTAACTTCTCTTTTCTCAGATAATCTATATAATAAGGAGTATGAAGCCACATAATGAGTTACTCAGTTTTGTTGGATTTCTCCCATATATACAGGAGGTAAACATGCTATTATCAAATTTCTTTCTGGCCTTTTTCTCCTTATCAATCTATCTAATTCATCTTCAACTAGTTATCAGCCTAGAGGAACTCAGAGGGGGACTGGATGATTTCTTTTGCACACTGACAATTGCCCTCCTTTCCAGAATAAAACTCTAAACAATTACTATTTGATTCCCTTCCCCCTTCTCCTGTGACTCTTTGTCTTAATTGGTTTCATGAGATCATGAAAAGTGAGACATTTCATATGATGTTCTTTTGTCTTAGGGACACAGTAAGGTGTAATAATGAACACATAAACATCAGACCTTACAAGAGCCTATAAAAGGAAAATATAACGTTAGCTTCTTAAAACACATCTACTTTTCTTTTACCTTTTTTTCATATCTCCTTAGATTGACACACATTATTGTGGCAGGGAAAAAATCGAGGTGAGGGCTAGAGGCATGGGCGTGAAAGAATTCACCAGAGACAGTGAATAGAAAAGGTGAATTTATTGCCAACAGGAGCAGCAGCAAGAAAGAAGAGGGTATCTGCATTGGGGGAGGCCCTTGAAGCTCTTTCTATGGTGTCTTTGCTTGCTTTCTTATTCAGCACATCAATGATTTGCTGGGATACTGGGCGTGGGGGTTGTCCTTTTGCAGAATGTGTCCTGACTGTGCTTCTGTGTTCTGTTTATGATGCAGATTATCGGCCTTATGGGCTGTCTTCCATGGCAACTTATGGAGTCCCTTGTCTGTCCAAGGCCCCCAAACTTGCCTGCTGGACAGGGAGTGGGGGCTTAATTTTTATTTTTATTAAATTATGCCCTGACAATTATAACATCATTTTACTTGAAATATTGTTTTCCTCATATTTTTAAAATATTTTCCCATATTTTGTAAATGATCTGCCATTTTTTTGGGGGGGGAGGGTATACGTTGAATTTCAAAATTTTTAAATAGAATTATTTAATTTGCTCTTTTAATAAATGTGAACCTATCATGCCTGGAATAATACTTTTCCCAATGGGGTCATTACTTTAGTTATAACAGGAAGAAATAACTTTCAGTTGTAGGGAGATTTTGGAATATAATTTTGAGTCTTTTAGAAATTCAAATAGCCCCAACTTTTGGATATAAACAAAATACAGAAGCTTGCAAATGTTTGTGACTCATAATAGAAATGTGCCCTTTCCTCCAAAGAATGTTTGAGCACTTAAAAAATGCTGGTGAGAATGCAAAATGGTATGGTCACTTAGGAAGAGAGTTTAGTGGTTTCTTATGGAACTAAACGGACTCATACCATTCAGCAGTTGTGCTCCTTAGTATTTACCTAAATAAATTGAAAACTTATGTCCACACAAAAACCTACACACAAATGTTGGTAGTGGGTTTATTAATTATCACCAAAACTTGCAAGTAATAAAGACATCCTTCAATAGGTGACTGTATAAATAACCTGTGATATCGCCATGCAATGGAAAATTATTTGACAAAAAGAAATGAACTGTCAAGTCATGAAAAGACATGGAGAAACTGAAATGCATATTACTGAGTGGAAGAAGTAAATTTTAAAAGGCTAAATAGTATATGATTTTAACTATTTGACATTCTGAGCTATGAAAGTAGAAGAATGTAAGGATTGGGGGGAAGAAAAGGCAGACTGAAGAGGAAGAGCAAAGGGAATTTATAGTGCAGTGAAACATTGATACTGTGGGAAGCAATATTTGCCACTCCAAATTAAGTCTCTTTGGCATGGCATTATTTTAAACTGCTCTCTTGGAAAACAGCAGACACAGGAGAGGCTCTGACTGTGGAAGTTGCCTATTTGAGGACATTTACATGTATAAAGAAAAATCTTCCCTGTGTGAAGGGACAGGGGCATGACCAAATCTCTTTATCTTTTACCAGTGGAGAAGACAGCAATTTAAATCTATACAATAATCACATCTTTTTTTTTTTTTTTTTTTTTACTATCCTTTTCCTGTAACTTCCCCACCCCCACCCCCAATAGCCTTTGTCTGTGTTATTTAAGGAGGTGAATTAAGCCATTTTGGCAAGTTACTCATTTTTCCAGGTCTTTCTCATATATACAGGAAGTATATATTAAACTTTGTTTCTGTTTTTCTCCTGTTAACCTGTCTATTGTTAATTTGATTATTCCATCAGCTGAGAAGAACCTACCAGAGAAGGGAGAAATCTCTCATCCTTGAAAATAAAATGCTGTAATGGTGGGTATATGTCATTATACATTTGTCAAACCCATAGAATGCAGAAAAATAAAAGTGAACACTTGTGCAACTTATACACTTTAGTTAAGAATAACATATCAACACTGGTCCATCAATGACAATATATAGCAGTAATGCAAGATGTTAATAGTAAGAGAAACTTTGGAGAATGGGGGGTACAGCAGTGAGTATATGAGATCTGTCAGTTTTTCTGTAAACTTAAAGCTGCCCGAGAAAAATGAAGTTTGCTTTGCAACTACGACAGGGCAAGAGTCTTTAGGGGAACTTTCCATGACTTCATGGCTCTTCAGAAGGATGACAGACTGGACAAACATGAATCAGTAAGTGCCAGACCCTTCACTAGGTGTTTTCCATGCATTACCTGAGTGGGCCCAGGTAAGCAGGTATTATAAGAGGCATTGAGGCTTAGTGAGATTAAGTAACTTGCCCAAAGCCACAGTAACAGGAAATGGTAGTTGAGCTCCAAATCCAGGTCTTCTAGGTCAAGGAAGAAAGGAAGCAGGCCCCTTCCCACCCCTGAGGGTGGGGGCAGAGGTGCACTGAAGGGCTAAGGAGGAGCTTTACACTATCCAACTGTTAAAAAAAAAATTCATTGGAATGAATTTAGAGATAGAATTGATTCTATTTACAAATTCATGAATCAGGCAGCACCCTACCTAGCAAGCTAAAAGACTGTGCAAGGGACTATATAAAGTAGAAGGTTTTTCTAGTCAGAAAAACGGCAGGGCACCATCATTAGAAAAAGAAAATTAAGATTATGTCAGGTAAGTCATCTTCCCTTAGGTGAAGGGGAACGGGTGCCTCATCACAGATTCTCTCACTAGTATTGACCAGAAGTGTCCAGACTGATTAGTTTAAATTTCCACTTTGGAGGGAGACTGAAACTGGGATTAGGATAGATACTAAGTCTTGCTGTGGCCCTGCACTAATGCCTCCATTTTGAGCCTGTTGTTGTTGTTTTTTTTTTTTTAACATTGCACAGAGTTCATCGCCATTATAACTATAGAAATCAGCCATATAGCAAGGCTGTGACTGCCCCCGTCCCCAACCCAAAGTTCCTTTGCTCGATGGTGTACAATGGGCATTTGGGGTCTCCCCTTAAGATAGCTATGAGCTCCCAAGTCAGAGAGAAAATGCAGCAGAGGAGGAATACTTACGTGAAAGGCCTGCATAGAAGATCTAGCATTAATATTATATAATACAGAAAACACTTGCAACATCCTTTATGATCCTCTCAGGATATTTTTATTACAATTACGGGTAACAGCACTTGAAAGGTAACGCCCGCAGTTCTCAATTTACCCCAGCGAAGACCATATTCTTTCCTTTACTTCTGCTCTTACATTGAAAAAAAGTTTCAGGGCTTATATCTTACCTTTGCTAATTTTGAAAGAGAAGGAAAACCTGCAGAATCAAAAGCTCAAATAGCTCACTTTAAAAGCACTTGAGAACAAGAGAAAGTTTTATGTGATTACATTAATAGCAGTGACAAATGCATGTAAAACACTTAACCATGGTCTATGATGCAAAGAAAACCCATTTAGGTGTCATTCATCTTTTTCACATTAGCACAATGAGTACTCTCTGCTTTATCTCCTTCTCAGACAACACTTGAATTAGAATCTGCATTTTCCAGAAGGCTTCTCTGAACTTTCTTTCTAAAATCCTTTTATAGAAAGGGTTAAAACCCTGAAACCCAAAATGGAAAACCAAATTTTCCCCCTCCAATTCTGTCTCTCTAAAAATATTCTTTGGAAATGTTTTCCTTTTGAAGTGCCATAGTTATTTACCAATTGGTTATCTCTAATACTTTTGCTCCAAAGGAAATAGGCCATGCAAAGTAAACTATGACCCCTGTAGGGCATTTCCAAACTCAGAATGAGGAACAGAGGGAAATGGAGGGCAGAAAAGAAATTAGAGATGGGGTGGAGATATGTGATACAGGAGGAAAGAGATGAATGAAGAAGAGACCCGGGAATGAGAAATGGTTGATGGGCACATTCTTCCCACATGCCCTGAATTCAGCTTCCCAGAGGCTTGGACTTAAACATCAAGAAACTTGCGCATTTATCTGTTCCCCCAACACACACTCAGACTTCACAGGTGAGGGAAGCTGTATGAGGTAGTGAAAGAAAAAAAAAAATTGTCAACAGTCAAGAGAGGTACCTCTAACTAACCTGACCTTGGCAGTCACCCTTAGTCCCACCTTCCATTTCTAGACAAGAAGGCAACAGTTGGGCTTGATGGTTTTGTTGTCACTTTCATCTCTAAATTATCTCAAAATCATTCGTGTGGGAAGCTACTTATTCAAAGACCTATAGCCAGTGGAGGCAGGGCCAGGCTAGATCTAGGGTCTCCTGAGGGATCATTAGGGTTTTTATAGCTTCCTTTGGGCGGAGTGGCTTGTGAAACTGTTTATTCCTTGGGCTAAGGCAGGCACCTATCTTTCTGAACTACCCTGTGTTTCAATAACCTCTTTACAATTTTGTCCTCTCTTTTCAAATTTTCTTTGGCGGTCAGATCTGCCTGTACACGATATCCCAGCACGAGTATGCCGGCTCATTTTCACTGTGAAAACGAGAAGTTTAGAAAAGAGCAGTCTGTTTAATAAAGGCAACAATGAGGAAGCGCCTTGCTAGAGCAGAAAAAGGAAATCAGGCAGGTAGGTGCTCTGGAGCACACGGATGCAGAATCTGACTCTCCGTCTCCCCAAGCCGACCTCTCCCATCCCCCACAGCTGCACAGAGGGCCTCTGGGATACCTGTGAAGAGGCGGTCCAGTGTTGGCTGTCTCTCCTCACTGCCCTCCACATGCACATATAAAGATTCCCAAAGGGATTTCTTGCAAACTTGAGTTTCTGATGTGGAAGGAAATGTTTCCAGTTATTTAAAAAAAAAAAAAAAAAAAGAATCACAACAAGCTCCAACAACACACAAAAGAAAAGAAAATACTTAGGTTTGAAACTTTGAAGGAATATTAAGTAAGAGACAGAATTCTGGTTATGCCAGATATGAATGCCAGTACTATAGGAAAGAACCTCATAAAACATATCAAGCCCAGGCAAAAATAAAACAAGCAAAAATAGAATATCATTTGAACTATACCAGGCCCATAAATTCAGCTCCAAAATTACAAGCCAACACACATACCATATTGTATAACTGAGCCTAAAAGGGGGGAAATTTGCAATAAACCAAAAAGCTTTTAAAAGTAACTTAGTGAAGTAAAAAACAAAAAAACAAAAAACCTATGAAGTTACAAAAGTCAGAATAAGTACTATCTGAGAAGAAACAGCAACAAAATATGTGATTTTCCCTTTTTAAAGATTCTGGATTGCAGAGTGTATCTGAGACAGTGGATGAGTCAATATGGGTGGGTAGGTTTAGTGTGCTTGACAAATAAGTTTTGCTTCTCACCAGGACATTTGGATATTACGTAAATAGAAACCTTCTTTTCATCTCAAAAAGCATAAGGAAGTGCTTTCTCAGAGTGAATATTTTCCTCAAATCACTTGGAAAAGAGAAAGAACATTTATTTCCATGTTTCTCATATCTAGCAAACTCTATTGACCTGAGATTGAACTTGAAAACATTGTTCTAATGTAGCCTCTATAAATTCAAAGCTTGCCTTTCTTTACCATCTGTCATGGTCTTAGAAACATCATCTTCTGAAATACCTCCCACATTAAAGAATGCTTTTTTGGGGAATGGGGGGTATGGAGGGGGGTGAAGAATCCCCTCTGGTGTAAATGCCAGTGTTTGAACTTGGGTGTGTTTAAGTAGAGCGTGCAGCCAGCCTCCTAACAAGTCTCCTGTGCACGCAGGGGTCGTGCTGGTTGATCAAACTATAGGACTGAATGCTGGGTAAGGCAAATTGTAGGTCACCTGGGCAGCTTCTTGTTAAAGAGTTCTCTTTACTTGGTTGAACTTTTTGACTTGGTTTGCTGGTTATTATTCCTCCATGGAGACTATAGCTCATAACTTATGTGGACTCAGAGAGACCGGGAACACTTCTGGCACTCAGGTGAGAACTGGTCCCCAGTCAGGATCCTCTTACATTCATCTCCATACTGTGTGGAGAGCAGCAGGGCAGAAGCAGCTCCTCGGCGGCCATGTTGCTGCGTTTGTACTGCAGGAAGTGGGTTATGTTTTAGGAAGGTGATACTCTGCTCTCCAGTTGCTACTTGCTTCTTACCCACAGTGTCCAGAGCCCTTCAAAATTTAAACTTGAAATTTACCATTCACCTCTGGTGGTATTAAGCTTGTTTATTTCAATTAGGGAGGTGGGGTGAGGGAGGGACATAAATATATATGTGTCCTAAAGAGCAAAAGGAATTGTCCAAGCAAAACAGATCAGGTGCTTGTTTTTCAGTTTATTTGTTTCTTTGCTTCTATTCTCTGAGTTTCCCTTATTTAGTCTCTGGCCCACAGTTGGATCTAGAATACAGATCACTATCCTTAGAAGGAAACTGAATAATTAAAGGTCATTCAATATACCGTCATTCTTTTATATAACCTCCAAGGAAAAGGCACTTAGGTCTAACAATGCTGTACGATTCAATTTTGTAAAAGTAGAATTATCATTGTAATCCTAGAATGCCATGCCTTCTACTCAGCATAGAGCCAGATGCTCATTCTTAAATAGTTGCCTTTATGTTTATTTGCCAAAGTATGTAATAGTGTGAACATTCTAAGGCATTTTATTCCTTCAAAGAACTGATTTGAAAATCTCAAATATTTATAATTTTCTTAATTGCCATATGTATACATGTATATATTTAATTGAAAAATAAATAGGGATTTATTTACTACCAAATATGTGTGTACACACACACACACACACAAATATATTATCACATATTTACCTCATAACACCTTTTACTTTCAAAAAACTAGGATTTTTCTCTGCTTCCTTTTAGCTCTTTTTTTTTTAAAAATTAAGACATATTTGGTGTATAACATTGTATTAGTCTCACATGTGAAATATAATTTCATATATGTGTCTATTGCGAAGTGATTATTACAATAAATTTAGTTAACTGCCATTACTATTCTAGTTTAAAAATTTCTTATAATGAGAACTTTTAAGATCTACTCTTTTAGCAACATTCAAGTATGCAACACAGTATTGTATAGTATTGTTAACTGTTGTCTGTCGTGCTGTACCTTATCATTGAACATTTATACCTTTTGACCCCCTTGACCCATTTTGCCCATCCTCCACCCCGTTTCTGACAACCACCAATCTGTTCCTGTATCTATGAGTTTAGTTGTTTGTTTCCCCCGGATTCTACATATAAATGAGACTATACAGTATTTGCCTTCCTCTGACTTATTTCACTTTGTATAATTCCCTTGAGGTCCCTCTGTGTTATCGTAAATGTCAGAATTTCCTTCTTTTTTTAATAACTGAATATTTCATTGTATATATTAACATCATATTCTTTATTCATTCATCCGTTGATAGACAGGTTGTTTCCATCTCTTAGCTATTCTAAATAATGCTGCAATAAACACAACACACATCTTTTCAAGAAAGTGATTTTGTTTCCTTTGGATGTATACCCAGAAGTTTTGTGATATCCCCACTATCACTTGCTATTTCTTGTCTTTTTGATGATAACCATTCTAACAGGTGTGAGGTGATATCTTGGTTTTGACTTGCATTTCCTTGACAGTTAGTGTTATTGAGCACTTTTTCATTTGTCTTCTTTGGGAAAATGTTTATTCACATCATCTGTTCATTTTTAATTGTATTCTTTTTTTTTCTATTGAGTTGTGTGAATTCTTTAAATATTTTGAATATTCAAAATATATATAATTTGCAAATATTTTCTTCTGTTTTGTGGGTTGCCTTTTCATTTTGCTAATAGTTTCCTTTGCTGTATAAAAACATTTTAGTTTAATGTAATTCCTCTTGTTTATACTTACTTTTGATGTCAAATTAAAAAAAAAGAAATCCATGCGAAGAGCAATATCAGTGAGCCTACTCCCTATTAGATCAAATCTTAAATATAAACAAAATAGCATTTAATTTCTATTTAGCTACTGAATATTGAATTTCCATGAATATTGACTATTCCACAAGCATGGACATGAATGTAGGACTTTCATGAATTTTGTGTGGCAGTCCTTGCCTGCCTATAGGTGTTTTGGGAAAGGATCAGAACATGTGTATTTCTCCTATTGGGGACTGTCTCCTATTGGGTTGAGAGGAGCAGTATGATTTCTTCACTTTGGGCCAGGGAGCATGGGTTGAATGAGATTAAAACACCTTAACAAATATAGATACTTTGCCTGTGAGTTAGGCCATGTGTAGTAGAAATGTTTGTTTTTATATTAGGCTTAATAGAAAATAAAAATATTTGTATCAGAAACTAGGGTACACTTAAAAGTATTTAAAACATAGTTGAGGATCCTCTATGCTACAAGTGACTTATTGTAGGACTTGGGTCACTTCTGATCCCATCTGGTTACCTAAAGTTGCAAGCATTCTTATGTGCCAGGTGAGACAAGCAGGGAAATTTTGTCTTTCCCCATGATAATGGTCAATTTTATCCAAAACTTTAAATTCAATTAAAAATATTTTCCCATTGCACTCCCTCCCCATCCTGTTCTCCCTCCACTCTCTCCCCTTCTCCCTGTGGTAGCTCAGTTCCATAGCAGCTTTCTAAAGTAAGTTCTTAGTTTGACTTGATCTGACACCTTGTTGGTCTCAATAGAGTCCATGTAAAAGTGACACCACCTAGTATTTATCTTTCTCCTTCTGGCTTAATTCACTTAGCATCAACCCCTCCAGTTCCATCCATGTTGCTACAAATGGCAAGAGTTTGAGTTTCTTGAAGGCTGAGTAGCATCCTTTTGAGGACAGAGGTCCTATACTTCTAATATACAAACAGTAATGTAAATCAGCTACTGTAATAAAGAAAATAGACAATTCCTGTAATTGTAGGAGGAAGACATGTGTCTGGCCAAAATGGCTTCTCAAACATAAGGATAACGTAGAAGTTGGTTCCAGGTTCTGATAAGTGACATGAAGATAAAGAGAAACAAGGTGGTCTAAAAAATAACGCTTTTATTCAATTCTTTAATACTTTAATAAGTATTGAATAAAACTCTAAAAGATGCTATCAGTAGCTTTATATGTTCTACATGTAATGATCTATTCAAGTTCTGAAACACAAATCTAACAGTTGCATTTCTGGAATATTGCTTATTTATCTTGAAAATGTATCAAAGGGAAAAAGAATGATTCTTCTGTTTACTGCCCATTATTTTCCAGCTGACCTGTAAGTCTTAAGCAGGTTTGCCACATTCAGAAATCATCTCTTTATTGGCCCTGTTAAAACTTTCATTCTCTGACAATTAAAGTAACTCAGGTTAAGGTGAGAATAAAGTTTAACCCCATCCATTTAAAAGAGTTGGTGACCAGAAATCAATCTTTAATTACTGGAACACACAGTGAAGCAGCAGGCATTCTTATTTTCCTCACAAACTCTCTAGAGCTCACTTCCCCTATCTCTTATTTTTCAGGGAGTAGAATATGGGGAAGCAGTTTTCCTGTGCCAGAGACTCTCATCCCCTTCCTCCCCTTCCTCCTTGGAATCCTCCTTTTCCTCTCAGCTCCAAGAAGAAAGGATTTGCCAGTGGAGAAAATGTACATTGACACAGGTAGCTGAATAACTCAAAATTTAAGTCTGAATTGGGTGAAATGTGCTTCTTTTATTCCTTATCGAATTATCTCAGGAGTTTTATTTTTAGGTTAAAAACGCCAATGTCTGAAAGCTTAGCTCCATGCTCACAAGTAGAGACTAAGATCAGACTGTCATGGGGACTAACCCACTTGTGTCCTGCTGGTATTGCTCCCATCCACCACGGCGGCTGGGAGTGTGGCTTCAATAAGTGACTAGCACTAGAATAAGACCTGGAAACTGAGAGCTCAAGTTTAATTCCTTATTTAGCCACTTTACAGAAGGGTGATTTTGTATTGATTCCTGAAGCTTTCTGGATTGTCTGTTTCCTCACCTGTAAAATGGACTGTTAAGACTAGACTAGCTCAAACAGGTTGAAGTGCCAGTGAAATGAGATGGGTAAGTTGCTGAGCACATAGGATCCTGTAAGAACGAGTCTGAATTCATGATGCCAGAGTATAATTTAACACATTTTTCAGGGCTCCACTTTTTTAGGGCTTTGAATTTTGATCAGGGAAGCCTGCAGGTAATTATTTCTTCCTGCTGCTATCTTGGGGGTAAAGAAGAGGTAAAGTTGGACCCAGGTCTTTAATCTGACCCCAAAGTTGTATTATCATGCCAGGCTTCCCCAGGAAGCCAGGAATCCTTGTAGGATTGACTCCCCTGTCTGGGAGACCTGCTGTCTCACAAGCAAAGTCCTGATCAAGATCAGATTTTGGGGATGTTTCTTGTTCCCTCTTGTCACAATCCAATCTCTTTCCGTGCGGCACATTAGAATTTCATATAGAACTTGGATAAATACTAATCGCAGGTCCTAGCCCCAGAAATTCTGAGTTCAGTGGACTGAATTAGAGCCTGAGCAACTGTAATTTTTATACTGCCTTAAGCGGTCCTAATGCCAGCCAGTGCTGAGCACTGCTGCTCTAGATACTGCAGATCTAGGTAACTTGGGATGCTAGAGATCAAGATGATAGGAGAAGGTGTCTGCTTATCCAGTGCTGGAGAATCACCCCTCTAGCTGGGTCTTGGCTCACTGAGGCAGCACAAGAGAGAAGGCAGTGGGATAAAATTAGCTCTACCTGGAGCAAGTCCTGGGAAACGAAACACAGCCCTTTCTTGTCTGTGGGTTCCAGCTTTCTGAGTAGCTGTTGAATAACAGAACACTGCAGAATTTTTTATAACATAACTCCAGAAGCCTCATTTAAGCTGATATGATGATGGACTTTTATATCTCCTGCCTGCATTTAGAGCCTTTATTTCTGAATTAAGAAGTACTTAAAATGTAATGTCTTACTTGAATTGCTTGTTCTCTAATGGTGATTACAGAACTGTGCTCTTAAACCACCACACACAAAGGATATTTTGATCAAGTCAGAAGGAGCAACGTAAAGCATTCAAATTATGGGAAAAGAACCAAGTTGATTTGATTTCCAGTCCTCACTATCAATTAAACCACATAGTACAACTCAGAGAGGGCTACTCTTCTCCCTGAAACAGTGAGAAATACACAATTTCCCTTCTTTTACTGACACGGGTGTCTTACAGTCATAATGACCACATTCCTTTCTGCCTCATCGGATGACACCCTTTCTCGCTCAGTGAAATCCAATTTCCACTTTTGTTTTTTGTTTATTCGTACCCCCAAATAAACCCGGGGCCTTACTCTCTTCCCCAGTGGACAAAACCTCAAGCTGAGTAAATAGTAATCTTAAGCATCTTAAGGGAACAGAAACAATACCCCAACATTGTTAAATAATCAAAAGCGACCTTATATAAAAACTAAAATTGAATGCACAAATAATATTTCTGACTTAGGTAGCTGTACAAGGAGGACCTTCATCTGATCATCTAAACCCAAATCCTTCACCAACTTCACTGTGCTTGTAATATCCTCCTCCCTGCCAAAAAAGCATTACAGTTGTCAAGGAGAAAATGTATAAACCATGGAGTTCTAATGTAACTAGGATGGATTTCATTACCTGTAGTCAATTCAGGCAAGAGAACATAAGGATAGGTGGGAAGAGAAGCTCTGCTAAATCAGAACTTGTCTCTAACCCAGTTGGCAGTAGGCTACAGAAAGGAAAATTGGAAGGTCTCATTTGCAGATGGTGGTTGTCCTCAGAACAAGATATTTCCATCGAGGAGAGGGCTTCAGAAAGTGAGCTCTACAGGTTAACACCAGTCTGCATAGTGGATCCCTGCATCCATGAGTATATCCTGACTGCCCAACTTATTAGGTACAGAACTAGCAGTTATTAGAGGTGTCGTGTCTTGTTAGGCAGGCGTGGTGACTCTGTTAAGTGGATCAGCTGCATCTACTTGGGTTTAGGGTTTAGGGAACCCTGATTTTATTTTCTATTTTATTTTATTTTGGCTTTATTATTTTTCCATCATTTTTATTTTTGTACAATATTTGATTTCTCCCCTCAGGTGTAAGCTCCATAAAACTCCCACCACTGCTTCATCTGTGAATCATCACCATAGTCTCTTGTGTTCTTCCCTCCCATTTCGACCGCTCTTCCTCCCCTTCCTCTGCTGTATGTCTTGGATTTATTATTTGACTGCTAGTTTTGTCTTTTTTTTCCCTGACCCCTTGTTCAGTGTCCTAATATTCCTCCTGTAAGTGAAACCACTGGATACTTTTCTTTTTCCTTCTGACTTATTTCACTGAGTATAATCCCTTCTAGCTCCGTACTTGTTACTGCAAGTGACAGGAGTTTATTTTTGATTGCTGAATAGTATTCCATTGTGTACATATACCCCATCTTCTTGATCGAGTTATCTATTTTGGGACATTTAGGTTGTTTCCATATCTTTGCTATTGTGACTAGTGCTGCAATAAACAGGAGTGCAGGCTTCCTTTCGTGGCCTTTGGGTAGATTCCTAGGAGTGGACTTGCTTGGTCATATGGTAGCTCCATTTTCAGTAATTTGAGGGCCCACTACGCAGCTTTCCATAGTGGTTGGACCAGTTCACATTCCTACCAGCAGTGTAAGAGGTAGGAAATCCTGATTTTTAAATGACCTTTAAGTTCATAGTCCCATGGCAACCTTACAAATGATTTACAAACTTCTTGAAAATCATCCATTTCTTTCCACTTTCAACTTCATTTTTATGACTATCACAAAATTATAGTTCTTTACATTTTATTTGTAGATACTTAACTGATAACTTTCCTTAATTTTGTGCTTGCTTGCTATATATACTGGTGGTTCATTAATATGTTGTAGTATTTAGCAATATGAAAATTAGCTAATATGCAGAAATTTGTTATATATTCTAAATGTAGAAAGCATATATTTTTAGTTGAAATCAACAAGATGCAGAATAATAAGTGTTTTGTTACAAGATTTGAGTAAAAATACATGTATTGTGTCTATTTTAAGAATGGGAAATATTGAAGATTGGAGTAAGAAGTTTTTATTCCCACTTTCTGTACCATTTTCATTCTTTACTAAGATTAACTTTAGTAATTATAATAAATAACTGTTTTAAATGAATCACAGAATCCAGACTTATATTAGACAGTGCTCACTTAGCACATTGGGAGCTTATTTTCCAAGTACAGTGTGGTCAGTCCTGTGGACTTAGGCTTCAGTTCCACTGAACTTGGTTGTGCTTTTGATAACTGGCAGTGTGTCATCAGAATGGATTGCCAAAACACTTAGGGGAAGTCACTTGATCAACTTGTCCTTGGCACAATGGCCCTTCTGAAAATAGACATCCTCAAGTGAAATGAGTTATACTAAAAACTCATTCCAAACGTTCAGTTAACTGAGTGCACATTGATGTTTGAAAAGCATTTCAAAATGTGGAATTGTTTTACATTAAAGTGAAAATCCCTGCCTTAATTACAGTATTTAGTTTTGAGCCTTGTCTTTCTATGATCTGGAGTGCCTTCTGGACTGGCTCCCTTGTCTTGGTCCCTTTAGGGATTTCTAAACACTCAGAACATACACCACAGCAGGAACAACAAATCCACATACACAAAAGGAGGAAAACTTTTGGCAGGAATGTGACATAAATAGGGTTACTCTTTCTATTATAACATGAGTTTTACAGATTCATTCAGCACACACAAAGATAAATAAAGGCTGTGATGTGAACTGGAGTTCTCAAAGGAGGAAACATGGTTCATTCATTCACTAGCTAATGATTCATTCATTCATTCAATACAACCTTGTTTGTGTCCTTGATACAGGAGCCTCACATTTGTCACAGTGTCTTCTAAGTGAGACTAAATGGTGTTAGTAACTAGGAGGAGAAAATCTTCCTCCTACACATTAAGAGTCTCAATATTCCTGGCCGTGTGATCACAGAGAGCATCACTTTAACTTAAGACAAATGGACTTGCTACCAGTGTCCTGTACCATGTTGACTTAGTTTGTAGCTTTCAAACAATTAGACTCACAGTAACTGCCAACAACACGAAAACACCAAGTCATACCTGCATGTTGACTTAGTTTGTAGCTTTCAAACAATTAGACTCACAGTAACTGCCAACAACACGAAAACACCAAGTCATACCTGGTCCTACTCTATAGCCTCTCAGTCTCCCTGCCAACACATACCATTTCCATTGTCTCTCAGTTTTGCTTACCCCCTCACCTGCTGCTGTCTAGGACATAGAGATTTAGAACATAGGCATTAATAACATAATTTAGTACATAAGTGTAAGGTGCAAGAAATAGGGACAGAGCAAGTAGATAAATTCACAAACTTCTTCAGAGACCATCTTGACAATCTTGACAGAACCTGACAATTTATTGAATGGAGGTTATAGGTGAGAAAAAAGGAGAAGTGATGGACGACATGAAAACTTTCGGTGTGAACACCTGAGGGATTGTAGTGCCAGTAACTAGAATGAGAAAATTATAGGAGGAACAGTATGAGAATGAGATAAATTCAGTTCTGAACATGTTGAATTTGAGGTATCTGTGAGATAGTGAAGAAGAAACGTCTAGATGGGTTTGGTTATATTAAATTGGAGTTAACAGAGAGATCTAAGTTGGAGATACATATTTAGTTGTCATCAACATAAAGATGGGAATCGAGCCATTCATGGGTGTGGATTGTATTGCTTAACACTTGTTTGTCATCTTAGATGATAAGTGGGTCCAACCTAGGGTCCTGAGTAACCCCAATTATATAGGGATTGGTCTAGGAGGAAGAGCCAAAAAAACAGCCAAGGAGGTGGAAAGAAAATTGGGAGTGTGCCTTTATTTATACTCTCTTTCCGGGGAGGGGGGGGCACCTCCCCCTCTTCATTGCATGGCAAAATACAGTTAATTCTTCAAGACATCTCAAAAGTGCCTTTGAAGATGCAAAACTCCCTCAATTCACTTTACTTCCCCAAGTGCCATAAAAATTACTGTCTTTCCTGTGCTTCTATAGCACTTCAAACAAAAGCAAATTGTGAATGTGGCCACCAAAGATACCTCCTATGCTTAATCCCGCCATTTTCTGAGCTAAAAGAGAATAAGAATATTGACCAGTGATTCTAATTTATCTTTGTTTCCTAGCTCCAAGTGGTATATATAAAACATGATTAAGTGTTGAATGCTTTCATTTGCCTGGGTGTGAGAAGTTTGTTGCCCATCTGACAAAGATTTCAGCCCAGTGGGGCAGGTTATTCAGACAGAAAAGTCTAAGTTTTCAAGAACTCTTGCTTTATATGAAATTTATTTATTGTAGGACATTGCAAGTTAATTAGTCTGTTATTATCATTCCACACCCACATCCAAAAAGGATTTTATATAATTTGCAATGAGTCACATGAATAATTACATCTTTAAAAACAGCATGAAAGCAGCATGCAATAGAAAAGGTGATAACATTACCTGATAAGTGAGACCAAGGAAAGTAGCTGCAGTTGAGATTGAAATTTAGTTTCACACTTCCTTTTAAACAGCTCTTGAATTTTTGTGGGACTTTGTAGCTGGAAGACAGCACCTAGGTGCCTTACTCTAACCACTTAAAATTCTGCTGGCGGAAGCATATCCTTAAACTCTTTGCAATGTTGTAAATAATATGCTTGTAAGTGGCCTGTGAATTAGAACAATGACAAAGTAACTCTCATTTACAGAAAAACAAAACAGGCCTTCTGTCCTGCAGAAAAAGGATTCTTTTTCAAGGTAAAACGTTTAAGCTACCTCATAATTGTATTTTTAGAATATGTTGCTTGAAGTACATATGGTAAAAAAAAAAAAGCTGCCATAAATTTAGTAATCTTTAGATGGTCTCTATTAAAACATAAATCTCTCTGAATATTTTTTAAGAGATGGCACAAATATTTGCATAAGATTATGTGTAGGGTATATAGAGATTTTGTACGGTGAATACATGGATTTGAAATGTTTTTGCTATAGCTCTAGGAGTCTACTCAGAGGTTGGGAACCGCTATCTAAGTTAGTGGTTTTCCAAGTTATTATTGTAATTAGTTTGTTTAGTTTTAAATTGCTGTAGGACTCTGTTCAAAGAACTCTTCCTCTGGAGATCAACACATCACAGTTCTAAGATCAGAGTTCAGGTGTCTACCTGATGGCTGGCTAGAAAGAATCTTATCAAAAAGTCTGTTATCATCCCACCATTATTATACTAAAGAGAAATATTATTAAATATCACCCATTTTTCTGCGATGATGAGTTGCTTGATATTTAATGTTAATTTTAGCATATTCATTTATATAGCCATGGCTTTAAAATTCACACAGCTTTTATTTTATATATCCAAAATTGCAAATGTCATTTCAGAACTTTCCAAAGTCCTAGTGGATTCTTTAGATAATATATTAGCTAAACATATGGACTTTGAGGGAGAAATGATATTCCGTAATTACCAAGAGAAATTCAGATTTTCAAACTTCTACCAAAAGAAAGGAAACTTTGAGGTAAATTTCTTTAAGTTTCACCTGCTGTTAATGCATTACAAAGCAGACATAGTAATTTTATTTCATGGTATAATTTCCCACCTCTCAATATTTCTAGAATTCTAAAGAGATGGCTTTGATTCATTATTTCTTCAGATCATTTTTATTTCATTACATTATTATTATTAATGCCAGTAGGATACATGAAATTCAAGAATCTCTTTTGGTGTATTTTAAACAGGTACACATCTGCATTCTCAAATCACAACTCAGATCCACATGTGAAAAGATGAAATTATTCCTCCTTCACCCCCACTTCTGAATCAGTGCTCGGTATCACTGTGGGATATCTCCCATCTTATTGATTATCTGTTCTGTATTTGACTTAGATCCTGGACCCTGAGAATTTGTTAGTGACTCAAACTCCTAAAGGGCAGAGAGAGTTTTCTGCTCACCACTGTATTTCTGGTAGCCTGAGTTTGTAGAATTTTAACTCAATCAAATGTAGATCCCTATCCAAACACAAAAGAGAATAACTACCTACCTTGCTACTTTCTCTACCCTTCCTACTTACATCCTTCTTTCTCTCATCTTTAACCCTCACTCTCCTGCATCATCAGGAACCTCTTGTAATTCCTAGCATGTCCTTCTCTGGACTTGCCTTTGGGCTTTTGTAAATACCACTGTTTTAGACTGGAATATTCTTCCCCACATTTTGCCTGGCTTTGTCATAGGCCTTTTTTAGGTCTATGCTCTTTTGCCTCATCTCTGGGTATACTTTAAACTCCTCAGGTTTGGATTAAGCATCCTTCTAACTTTGTTTTCATTACACACTATGTCATCATACCTTTCATTAAACTCTACTGTAATTGAAGAATCCCCATTGGATTATAAGCTTTGCAAAGGTAGGCAGGGTATGTTAATTTAATCCTCTGCATAACCTTAGAATCGGAACACAATTACTGAAACCTAATAAGTGCTCAATAAATACTTGGATGAATAAACAAACTGATGGATGTACAGTACAATGAGAAGGAATCCTTTCTCCTAGAATATTCAGCAATTGCAACTTCATTGTTGGCACATTGCATTATTTTAGATGAAGCTGTGCTACTGTGTTTAAGAAAAACTGCCAAAATTGCTCATGAAGCCGAAAGTCAGCCATGTTCTCATGGTTCTGTTCTATGTGGACAAGGATAGAACATGATTTCCTTGTCTTTGGTTGAAAGATGCCAAGCTGGTCTTTCTTCCTCGGTTCCTGTTTTCTCAGCTGGTATGCTGTTGGATATGGGTATGTGGTCTCTTTATTTTCATTCATTCAGCAAAGATTGATTAAGGGTCTCTTGCAAAAGAAAAGAAAAATTGCTGTGAACCTGGCAGCCACTTGAGAACCAGAATTCCTCGGAAGCATGTCATCAGCTCTGCGGGCCTGAGCCAACAAATGCCAGACAGGAATGGGTGCAGGGGCCCTCACAAACCATTCTGAGAGTGTTCTTTAGGTTATAAATATGTATTGGCAAAATCCTTTGATCACGTCTCAGTATGTGCTTTCCTCAGAGTAAGGAATCATCCCCACCCTCTCTTAAAAAACAGATTAAGGCACACAGAACCATCTGGAAGAAGATGCTGGTTGATTAGGGTTCAGTTTCTCCTTAGAGAACAGCTTACACAAAATTACACTGAATAGGGTTTCAGAATCAAGCTGCTTTTCCCTTCTCCTTTTACAATGTGCACTTTACAGAATGCATAGTGATCTCTCTTAAGACATTTTTCTCTTTTATTTCTTAGTTCCTTTCTGACAGAAATTCTTTTCTTTGCAAAGAAATAAGGCTTTTCTTTCAATGCCTCTATTCCCTTGATGACATGAAGTATTCAATCACAACCAATTTACAGATAATGTTGTGCTAGTTTCTTGTGTGTGTTTGTCAGTTTCGTCACCTGTTCCAGATTGTCAAAAGCATGCCCTAGATAACGTCGATACCTTAGTCAACAAGTTTCATCGTGCTTCTAAATGGAAATGTTCTGGAAATTTTCCTCTTGGCTCTTTTTTTTTTTTTTCCCTTACCTGTACCTTTTTGGATGATTCTGAAATTGGGTGTTCTTTGCCTGGCCTACTGCACCACATGCTCTGTAGTCCTTCTAGTTATATAGGTAACCCAGTTGTTAGCCACTTGTTCAGTCAGTGAACAGGTATCAAGTTCATTCCCTAAGACACTCTAGGTCATCAATAGCTGGAAATGCAGAAGAGGTGAGAACAAAGCAACTCATCAGCAGGTTGGAAAGACCTGCTTGTCGGGTCTTTACTTAGCTCTTCTGTTCTCATCAGTGACTGGCATGCTCTTAGGTGGTTCCAGGCTTCCCCTACAAAGGAAAGGAAAAATCCAAATGTGGCAAAGAGTCTGGCAATCTAATTTTTCCAGTGCCATTTAGTTTGACTTGGTAAAGTAGCCTGAAAAATTTTACAGGACAGTATACATCACAGACGTAAATGGAAATAATTCTGATTTGGGTGTGTTGGAGGGAGCCAGAGAGGGGCATAAGATTGGGGGGACAGGCATGTGCTAGTTTTGTTGATGAATATTCATCACCTGAATTGTCTTGTTAAAAATAAAACAAAAAGCAAAGAGTCAAGGTAGCTTCAGACCACAGATTTTTAGTATCTATGTATCTAGGCAGCCAGACTCTTGTTTTCTGTCTTTGTCAATAGCAGGAGCTGTGTGGGTGTGAGTGTTACCTGTCCCTCGAAAATTTGACAGCTGTTAACAGAAGTGTTGGCATGTCCCTAGACTCTGGCACAAAAATGTCACCTATTTCTTTGATCAGAAAATGATCAGTCAGTGGGAAGAAGCCATTGATAGACAAGAGTTAGAGGCAAGAGTATGGGTTCCAGGGCCTTTGTGCAAGACCCATAGGTAAAGACATGGGCAGGTAACCACAGGCAGTCCCTTAAAAGGACTCTGCTTGGTCTAATACTCTACTGTTACCTTCCTCATACTTAATTACTTAGATCTTAGTATTTTTTGAATAAGGGACTTCACAATTTCATTTTGTGCTCAGTTCAGAAAAATATGTAGCCAATACTATCTTCAAGACATATTATTGAGATATAAAAAGCAATGTAGGAAAGTGTATGTAGCACCAGTGGAAAAACAACTTTGTGTCTATACTTTTAATCACTCCCACTCCCCCATTCCTACACACTCTTGTGTACGTATTGAGACACTATGTTGTGTGGTAGAAAAAAGTAAAGGCTACGCCATTGGATTGCCTGGGTTTGAAATTTACCATAAGAAAGTTACTCTATCTTTTGATGCCTCAGTTTCCTTATCTGTAAAATGGGGTTAAGATAATACCCATCTTAAAGAATCACTGTAAGGATTAAATGATTTGATAGTTGGAAGATACTTAGAACACAGCCCTGCCCCTTAGTAATGCTGGATTATAGTAGTATAAACAAATTAATATTATGTTATTATTATTTCATTAGATTACCTCTGGAAGGCTTTGTAATAAACTAGTAAACATAGTTGCCTCTAGAGAAGGGGGCTAGAGAACAGGATCCGGAGCAGGGTGGACTTTGTAAGACTCAAATTTATACAGTTTTAGGAGCTCCTATAAAGAAAAACAATACAATTTTATAAATTATATAAGGCAAATATTTATTTACAAAGTAAACATTTTTAATGCTGAAAAATACTTCGAAGTTTAGAAAAAATAAGGTAAGATTTTCATTTACTAATTGACTAACAAACTTGTAAAAGAGTTCAACATCCCCATCCCCATTATTTTTGCTGCATAATCTTTACCTTAGCATGTGACAATTTTATAATATCTTCTTTTAGAAGAAAAGATAGCTATTTCTATTTTTTGGATAATAGGAAGATAATTCCTTTTTTCCCTGTATGTATATATTTAATCAGTATTATGAGATAATTAACATAGCATAAAATTTATCATTATGAGTGCACTTTGGTGATTATTTTGTAAATCTACATAGTTGTGCAGCATGTTTTAAAAATTTCTGTTAACCTACAAAGTTCTCTCATGCCATTTGTACTTGTTTCATTAAATTCATTCTTAAGTGTTTTTTTTTTTCTTTTGGATGTTATTATGAATGGAATTGTTTTCTTAATTTTATTTCCTGACTGTTTATGGTAGTATTTCATACAGTTGATTTTTTATTTATTTACCTCATATCCTGTAACCTTGCTAAATTACTTATTAGTGATAGTAGACTTTAAAAATGCAATTTCTTAGGATTTTCTACATCTAGGGTCATGTTGTCTGCCAGTATAGACAATTTTATTCCCTCCTTTTTGATTTGCATGCCTTTGATCCTTTATTCCTGGAGAGAAACTCCTATACAGTGTTGAATGGAAATTGTGAGAGTGAATCATCATTTGTTGCTCACCTTACAGAGAAACCACTCAGTCTTTACTACTAAGTGTGATATTAGCACTAAGCTTTTTTATTTTGTCTTGAATGCCCTTAACAGGATGATAAAATATATTTCTATTCCTACTTTTGTTTAGAATTTTTGTCATTATTGGATGTGGATCTTGTTAAATGTTTTTGCTACATGTATTGAGATGAGCATGTAGGTAGGTCTCTCTGTATCAGTATGGCAGTACTTTGTTTAGATGTTAAAGAAACCTTGCATTCTTTGGTAAAATCATATAATTCTTTTTTTATATTGCTAGATTTAGGTTACCATTTAGTTAAATGATTTTGTATCTATATTCATGAGAGACTTATCTTAGAGCTTTCATTTCAGATAGTGTCTTAGTCTGACTTTCATATAAGGATAATTCTGACCTCAGAGAGTGAATTAGGAAGTGGTCCCTTCTCTATTTTTGGAGTGAATTTTGGGAAGATTGGTATTAGTTTTTTCTTAAATATTTGAGAAAATTCACTGGTGAAATCGTTTGGACCTGAACTTTTCTTTGAGGAAAGATGTTTAGTCACTAACTCAGTTTATCAATTTGTTCTAGAGCTAGTCAGATAATCGAATTAGTGTGATGTATCAAATAGATGAATTACACACAATCCATATTCAGTGGTTTCAGAACTGCCATATTTCTCTTACTTACAAATTGAGGAATTCTGATAAATTTCATTTTGTGCAATTCCCATCAAAAAAGGAAAAAAGCTGTAAAATACTTAGAATTGCATGTGCCCTGTGAATGTGTACATTCCTGGCAAGAGACAACTTCTGTTTTGTCCAGATATTGGTGAGAACAGAAATTTCTGTGTATTATTTTGCTTGTCTCCTAACTGGAAGAATTTGCCACAGACTAGCTCCTGGTTCTGTATATTTCATGACTGGCTTCATTTTCACTGGGTGCTGGGTTCTCTGATGTATATTCACATAACGTGAGCTCTGGCCTGGACACTTCTGCATCATAATGCCATGTGGCAGGGAAATGGTCAGTAGTGTTATTCACTGAAGTCAATTCTACTTTGAGACTGTTAACATGACATAACTATAAATAAACGTGACTGAAAAATCACATACTAATATCTCATTAAAAAAAGAAAGAAAAAAAAATCTACTAAGTGAAGCTGAAAGTATCACCAACTCAATTTCCCTTTAGCTTGGATCCTAAAATGCCTGTAGCCACTCCAGCACCAATGAAAAGAGGCCAAACATGAGAGAAGACACCAAAGAAACAGTTCTCTGTACTAACCATGATTAAATTATTTAACTTTTGAAAACATAAAAATTTTGATTGTGTGATCATATTGCTGTCCTCATGCATCTTGGAAGGGGTCCATGCAAATGAGAGAATGAAGCTTATTCTATGAGTCTCATGGTAAATAACAAATCAATTGCTGTGTGGAACAAAGGCTGACTCCAAGAAAGTACTGCGTCCACACTGTAAGACGATGCCTCGTCTCAGCATCTTGCAGCTGACCTATTGAATAAAGCTTCTGGACTTTAGTTTCCTCATCAGGAATAAAATTAGCAACAATAATTATTAACCACTTCTTATATGCTAGACACTTTAAATGAATTATTTTAATTATCCCAACCTTTTGAAATAGGTTTTATTAAACTCCCCATTTTACAATCAAGGAAACTTGGTAATTCTCCTGCACATACTAATGATTGCCTCATGTCATTGTTCTGTAAGTTAATGTGAAAATAAATAACAAACATTTACATTCTGAAATGTTACACCAGCCCTCATCAGAGAGGGTCCTTATAAATGTGAGAAAATCATCAACTCACTTGCAGCCCAGGGGACCTTTAAAGGTCTGGTCAGATTGAGCAAAGTCAGGTTCTGGAGAGTTGCCAGCCCACCGTAACTGCCCATCCAGATGCAACAGTGCGCAGGACAATGTACATTTACACATAGTACATTGCAATGGCCTTCAGACTTTACTCAATATATAAGAGTCACAAAGAGAAAATCGTGATTGTTGGAAAGAATGTTTCCAGCTCCCTAAGCCAGATATTTTGATTTAGTAAGCTCAGGATTGGGCTTCAGGATCAATATTTTTATTTAGCATTCTGAGTGATTTTAATAGCTGGTTCTTGGGTTATAGTTTAAGCACAAAGGACCTGACTCAGAGAAGAGTAAGCTGCTAGCCCATTTGGTGTTATTTTTATCTGTCTTTATAGCCCTGTCTCAAAAAGAGAAAATAAAGGAAACTTGTTTTGTTCCACTGAGCTTCTATGTCTTTGATCCTTGTGAGGAGGTGATCTTGCATTTTATTGTGAGTTTCATATTTTCTTTTGATAGGAAGTGAGTAAGAGACACACAATCATGGCAATTTTGACAAGCTCTTTCCAAGAAAAGAAAGGTTATACAACTGAGAGGGCAAACTTGCTCATTTCTTCATTTTATCCCTACAGAGTAATGCCAGACAAAATAACTTTTACTTTATGGGACAATTACAGGAAGAAGTACGGCAGAAATTTACCAGCTTGGGATCCAGGTAAAGGAATAGGAAGATCAGAAGTTTAGGAGCAATTATTAAAGTCAGGCAGAAAATCACCATCAGATGGGGACTATATGTCAAATTTCACTAGATTAGGGATATTGATATTTTCTCTCAAATTTGTTGGCAGATGTTAATGTGACCAGATACCATAGAGGTACATTGTCCTTTGAGAGGTAAATACAATTAAGCTGGCCTATATTCCAGGTAAATTTAGTGAATTGGGAGTTTTTGAATTTTCTCCTCCTCGAGCAGGGATCAGGACATTTTTTCTGCAAAGACCTATAGTAAATATTTTTAGCTCTCTATGCTACACAGTCTCAGACACAATTACTTAACTGTCCTTGAAGTATGAAAGCAACCATAGATAATATGTGAGCAAATAAGCATGGTGTGTTCCAATAAAGCTTTATTTATAGAACAGGTAGCAGGCCAGATTTCACCCATGGGCAGAGTTGACAGACACTTCTCTAGAAGTAGAGAAGGCTGGGTTAGTATCTCTAATACTAACCTGCCTATCTCTAGTTCTGAGTCCCTCCTCCTGATGAATGAGTTGTTTATTAGTCATTTTATCACCCCGTGAATCTCTCCCTACTCCACAATTTGTAAGACTAGAACTAGAACTCAGCAGTTGGAATGGAAGGAAGCTTATTTACACTGAAATTTAATCAGATACCCATGTTTAAACCTGAGACATGTTTCTTGTTGGTTACTTGCTTGGCGTCTCCAAACTGTTTTATAATTCTTAGCTGACTCACTTGTTTTCATGTGGAAAACAGGTTGTACCGCCACATATTGGAGGAAGCAGGAATGGAACTGATGGTTTCCCATCAAATTCTTAGGGAAAGGGGGAAAATATAGGGCTCCATAAATTAGTCTGTAAACCAATAGTTGTGAGCTAGTGCCACAGATCAGGCTTGTCTGTTATCAAATTATCTTCTCTGACTGAATAACATAGGGGCTGCTTCATGACACTCGGAATTTAAGAAATGTCACATTTCCCCATTTGCTAAGTCACATGTAGGGGACCCCAAGTATCAGTATCTTCTGGGACCTTGTTAAATTGGAAATTCTCAAAATTCCTACCCTATGCCAGATCTACTGAAATACAGTAATCTGTATTTTAATAGTCCTTCCAGGTGATTTAATTGTTTGAACAAATTTGAAAAGTACCGTTCGAGAATATATTTCACTTTGGCAGTGATAATCCACTTGAGGAAAAGCTGTCATTTAGAACTAATGGTAATCCTCAGATTAGTGTTTAGTCCTTTGTCCTTTGCTTTCCATGCTTTCTTGGAATGCATATTCTTTTAAAATTAATTGATATCCTCTGGTGATTATGAGCATTTCCAAATATATAACTATATCTCTCACCTATTTTTTTCTCGCTTTTTATCATCATTTCATTCCAGGAAAGTGTGATTTTAATATGTTGACTTTATTGGAAACTACAGTCTTCCTCTTGGCTTCCCAAACAAATTTTTCTTCTCACTCTATCCCTTTATTATCAGTGACCCCCTATCAGGACTGGACCTGGATGGATAAGTTGAATGACACAGATCTCAGGTGCAAAATCTAAGGGTCACCAAAAATATTAATAAAACAAAACAAATTATTTTATTAATAAAATAAAACAAAACAAAACATTTTAATAAAATATTTTTCAAAGTTAAAATCAATGCAAAAAAACAACAAAATATTAAAAAAAAATCAGGATTAGTACCTTGTCATACTAAGTTATATTGACTGGCAGCCAAAGAAAAAAATCAGTAATACTCAAATTTTGTTCATTATGAATGTTTTGGCATAAGTTTTTATCTTAAAGTATTTCATTAAAATATTATCTCTCTTGGTTATTGAGTTTTGTGGTGTCCACTTAAGTGTTGTGCCCGAGATTATGCCTCACTTACATATACAGTTCCCTCAGAGAGGTGACTCTTACTCTCTGTTATCAGAAGTTTCTCCTTATTTTTTTTAGATTTTATTTATAGATGCATGCAAGAGTTGGGGTGTAGGCGGTGAAGGGGGGTGAAAGGATTCACCAGACAGAGTTGGGAGCAGAACAGGCAATCTACTGAAATACACTGTTGAGGGGAGAAGCTGGTAGAGACAGGAGAGGTCTGCTGTGCCATATGTTGGTTAGCTCCCTTGCTGGGGATCAAACTTGTGCTGCAATGGCTGCAGATAGCTTCATAATGCTGAGACAACCCCATGCACCACCAGGGAGACCCAAAATTTCCTTCATATTGTAGATGGAACTGACAGGAAAGAATTTTGATTGTATGTAATGATATGAGAGGTGCTGAAATCTCACTTGACATGTTAAACTCATCTCTTTTTATTTTGGATTATTGTAGCACAGTTTATATTTTACTGCAAGAGGAAATAAAACATGTTTGTTCCAGTTTCTAAAGGAAATTGTTCTCTCTTGCATTGATTCAAAAAGTGATTGGGCTTCTGGAGAGCAATCTCTCAGGGAAGAAAGTGTTGAAATGGAAGGGAGGGGCCTAGAGGACAGGAGAGAGACCACTGCTTGCTTAAGGAGATAGATAGGGTAACTATCAGAGTAGATAGGTATCGAGTCATCATCTCTAGCAATTGCACACTCACTGTATGCTAAACAATCTTATACTTGCTCACATACTGCTTTATAATCAATCTCTAGATGAACCTGATGTGTATAGTTCTCTTTTCCAACTAGATTGTACTTTCTGATTTCAGGGATCATGTTTTCCTTTTTTTATATCCAATTCCATGAATAGGATGACTAGACATTCCTGAAACATCATCTTTGCTGCATTTGATTTCCTTCAGTTAGTCTTTTCCTTTATTCCCTTCACAGCGCACTTGAGATCAAATAGAATTGAAGAGATGCCATTGAATTAAGCAACTCTTCTCAACATAAGAAAAATTAAAAGCCTAGTTGCCTCTACCAATTGATGACAGTTACATGGAGATAATGTTAACTCTCCAGGAGCTTTTAAAGTATGGAGGTGGATGCCTCTGATGCAGACATGTATGAATAGTACATATAAAATAACTTAAAACATTAAATCAATTTATCAAAGCAAATTGACACTTAAATCACATTCTTAGGGAGCAGCAGTATTTCTTTAATACATTTCCAAACCAAAAGCTACGTGCACCAGCGGCCAAACTCATAGGTCTTTGAAGATGCAAGCATTCTGAGCACAAATTCACCTTTCATGCAAAAATTCCAAAACCCAGCCCATAAACATGCCCTTCATAAATCACCGGATAGTCTCTTTGGTTGTAATGCTATACGAATTAAATTGTCAAAAGTGTTTTCCTTTTATAGCAGTTGATTCAGTATCTTTTAAAGTCCTCAAAGCTGTCAGATTCTTACAGTTTGAGCTCCAAAACATAAAATAATGCTTTTCTTTGTTTAGAAGTTTACAACATAGAATTTCAAGCTCTGACCTGTTGAGAAAGTTACCTTGGTAGCATGAGATTTTATTACTATGGTAACTTAACCAGACGGAAATATTAAGAATGTTTTCCCCAAATGCTTTCAGGAGAGTTTGCCATTTATGATTTGAAATCACATTCCCACAAATATCTTCAAATATATTGAAAAATTATCTAGCATTCATTTTATATTCTTTTATATTTTATATTTTACAACTGTATTGAACAGAGTCTCTTTTGAAACATCTTTGTGCTTTGTGGGGATTTGTGTAATCAAATCAGTGAAAATGCCAGTCCACTCTGTTTGGCTCAGCAACTGTGACAGAAAAGGAGGAAATTGTGTCAACTGTGTGGTGACTTGTTTTGAGTCAATGAATGGCTGAATGAGATGCCAGCAAGTAATGGAAGAAAGCAACTCCCACGTCACTGTGAGTCCCAGAGATTCACTAGAAAACCACATGTGTAAACATTTAGGGGATGTTGTCCTATTGTCCCATTCATTAGGACACATGATGCAGAGACCTCACTGTAATTGACCTCCCAGTCTGTGAAGCACAGGAGCATGTTAAACAGGTGAAGGGTGTGAAATCTATGTAGTATTTCCAGACGACTCAGCAAAAGGGTACCTGGATGTCCAATACCAGGAAGTCTCACAATGGTATTATGCACCCATTTTTCAAGATTATGAAGCCCGTGACTTGATAGGGGGAAATACCCTGCACTAGCAGTTCTGAACTCCTGGGGATCATTTAAGTCATAGTAGGAAGATGTCAAGGCCTTCACAACCATTTTTGCGCAGTACTGCAGAGGAATAAGTCACCAAGTAACTTAGAGTTGAATGAGGCTACAAGGAATTCTTATTTTAAAAGTTTTAAAATTATCTCCAAGCATCATCACAGCAGAAAGGGGAGAGAAAAATTAGTGTGTGTTTATGTATGTGTGTATTTTGCTTGGCTCTTGGTTTTTCTTCTGAATGTCATCCTTGCATGGTTTGTCTGCTCCTACATTACCTGCGGGGGTGAGTCAATTCCCTTTCAGTTGGATATAAATTTGCAGCCACATTATCCTGTCTAATAGGAACAAAAAGCAGTCAGAAAGATTTCCTGAGGAGCAGCTGGTACATGCAAATTGAGGCTGCTCATTTTAATTTTGGTTGTCATGACATTTCCTCAATTACCTCATTGACCTGAATCACACTTCTTTCAGCCTTACTGTCTGGAAGATACAGACTTATTTTCTTATTTGGATCGCCCAAAGAAAAAGCATGAGGAAATCTGGATGTTATGGGTTCTCTCAAATGTTGGACATATGTGGAAAATGGCATTTGAATTTGTAACCTACCAAGGGTATAATTGAACAAGCCTGCCAGTCAAATATTCACTGGGTTTCTTTCATTACTGGATGAAACCTTCACTTTAAAAATTGAGAGAAATATGCTCATAAGCATAAATATGGAGCGTGCAAAGCACATACAGCTAAGAGAAATAATAAAGCTTAAAGATATTCATGTAAAACCTACTGGAGAGCATGAACACACATTTCCGTATGTTCTATAAAGCAGTGTACCCTCAGTTCTCCAGATAGATGCTAAAGAAATGCTGTTCATCATCTTCTCTATAGCTGGATAACAGGATCAGTAATAGCTCTCAGTTGTGTTTCAAAACATAGAGCTGCAAAAGATTGTTGGTCAAATATTTGCAATCACTTTAATCTGTCCTTGGGACATATTCTAGCTCTTTTTTCATGATAAATATGAGAGACTTTAGCATACATTAGACAAATATATTGTCATCACTGACACATAAATATATGAGAAACATTAGAAATATAAAATTTGTCTCAGAGCAAGAGATATGGCATGGTTTCAATAATAAAGAAATAATTCACCTGATTGATTTATCATGGCCAAATAGTTATAATTAGCCTTTGGGGAGGTATTACGGCAAAATAAGCAGTCGATGATAAAAGTAATAATTATCTGCTTATATTATAAATGCATATGAAAAATCTAATTTCTTTCCTTATTAGCTTCTTTTCATTATGTATTGCTAATGAATGGTGTTTATTAAAAGAGTTACTGGTGGAAATGCAGGGAGAACCTATGTTCATTTTCATTATGTGCAACCTAGAAAAAAATTGAGACTGGTCCTTCCCAGCAATGGTGAGGGTACATTGTGTCTGAGATCAGATAGTCACATGAGTAGCCTTTGTGAATAGACCTGTTCTGCTAATATTTACCAAAGACCACAAGTTCCTGTAGCTGGAAGAGTTAGGAGCTAGTCTATTGTTTGAGCAAACTGAAGCTTTCTTTGGAAAATCTTGGCAATGGGAAGTGCATTTGTGTATTTATTTATAACTGTCATGCATTTTTCTCTCTAAAGAAAAATAAGTCTTTAATTTCCTATTGAACTTGTTCAGTTGACAGAGAATTTTTCTATGCAGCAGCCTCATGTATAAAACATGAAGCAGGAACAAACTACCAGTACTATATGGAAATCTCCAGAAAGAAAGAGCTTTTTGGTTTGAGTCATTTACATGGGAAACACAAAGTTGATCTTATTGAAAGCAGTGCGTATGAAGCGGATAGCTGAAATAATTTTCAAGTTTCATCTCTTTGGAGTCCAGATAATATGGTAGTAAATTGAAATAGGCACATGGTGATAATTTTAGGAATGGGTTTGCAATCCAATTAGAACATTTTTATAGTACCTCCTACTGTGATATTTTCCAAATATTGGAGAATGCTAGAAACTCATTACAGAGATATACAACCTACATTATCCATATGACTTTTAAAAGCTCATGTGCTGCTACCAGTATATATAGTTTCCTAGACTGTGTTGGCACTTTAGCAATGCCTTAAAGTACACCTCTGTGCATATGGAGATGCCAGCTGAAGAAGGAATTTAGCTTTTGGAGCACTTGGTGTAGATTCTAGAAACCCACCAGTCCCATTATTTTTCAGACACTCCAGCATTTGTCCTTCTGGCTATCATCTATTCTCTGAATTCCACAATTACTCCTTTACAACTTTGGGACTGACTCAAGTAAAAAAGCCCATAGTAATGCCAGCAGGTGCTTTAAGTCTAATGTATCTTTAAGAATTATGAATCCTTTTTACTTCCCTCATTCCCTGTCTTCATAGGTTTTGGTCAAAAGAGAAATAGCATTTTTGACACAGTCTTAAAATACATTCCAACATGATCTGGAGACCTTCAGACAATTGAAAAAAAAAATAAAAAAACACCTTCAAAATGGACCTAGGTTTTCCGAACAGGTCTTAGCTAGCTTATGCAGCAGCACAGAAACTCTCTGGAAACAAAACAAACGCACTACTTCACCAGCTGATTAGCTTTCTAATTGCCAATAGGGAATTTTAAGTTTCCATGGATTCCTCCTGTTCAACATGCTAAATTGGTCTGGTATTAGTTTGACCAGCGTATGGCAAAGGGCACATGTGTTTCTTTCTTTTTTTTTTTTATTTATACATACAAGCTGGGGTACAGGCCAGAGGCGTGGGGCGGCGAGAGGGCTCACCAGAGACAGAGCGGGGAGCAGAACAGGCAGATCAGAAATACACTGCTGAGGGGAGCAGCGGGCGAGGCAGGAGAGGTCTACAGCATCATGTGGGACTCTCCCCGGCCAGCAGCTCCACAGCACAGCGCTTAACCGCTGCGCACCAGGGAGGCCCGTGTTTCTTAATCCTTGATGGAATCTTAGAGATCATCACCCAACCCTTTCAGATTCATGAAGAGAGTTAAGCTGTAATAAAAGTGCCATCTCTCCTCTGCTCTGTTGTAGACTCTCACCATACTGGACTCCTTCCTGAGCCCTCTTTTCAAATGTAGACAAACTACATTTGGTATCCTAACCCTTGCCGTGCTTATGAGTCCTGCCAAACTGCATAGATCTGGGACTGGGAGCTTTTCTGTGACACTGGGCAGAGTAGACGCTGCAGGGCACCCAGGTAGCAACTAGCATTGCTGGTGACAATGGTGAGGTAAGATCAGAGGGAGATGCAGCTTTATTCTCTTTCCATGTGAAAATTAGTTCTTACACTATAATTTTTTTTTAAGTCTCAATGAATATAATATGTGAAGTTAAGTTTGTTATTTAAAAATTGCAAGTCACATTCTACCTTTGGATTTGGAGGCTTAGACTTTATAGCAAACTGGGAGACACTCCTGAATAGGCAATTTTTGTCATGTAAAAGATAAAGCAGAATTACATCCTATTTCTTAAGGGGAAGCTTGACTATAGTGAAATAAATTAGATTCAGATGTTTTAAACTAAGACGTTACATTTTCTGCTAGTTCAAATTTAGTGTATGTTTTAGCAGTTGATGTCTTGCAGCCAGTGCCTGTTTGCTCTGTGCTGAATTAGACTCTTGGAGCACATTTATTTTGGGAAGGCCTTGAAGAATGAATGATTCCCTAAAATGTGTCCTACCAACTTCTACAAAAAAGTTAGAACCATTCCAAATAGGACTTGATCATTACCTTACTTGGGAGGAGACAAAAAATTTATAGGGGTTGATGGTATGCAACCTGAACTAAAAGACAGATATATTAATACTGAATATGTCAGATTATAGAAATATGTTAAAGTTGTCATGCCACTTTTGAGTTTGGGCTCTGAGCACATCCATGGGTAACTTGTAACTTCTTTTGTGTGTGGATTGTCCCTTCTATTTTCCATAAACTTTCAGTAACACCTGATTGCAAGTAACCATCTGGTCTTTTCTCCACTGGGGGGAAAACACAGTGTCCTCACTAAGAGGCCACAGGGCTGGCGATGTTGGTGGCCATCAGCTGTTATGGACTGAATGTGCTGACGTGATGAGTAAGAGAACAAAGAAAACTGAGAGAGCTGAAACTGAGAAAAGGTGTGAGTGCACCATTACCTCCTCTCAGAAAGAGCCGTAAGACAATTTGAAGTTGACTAATTTATGGCAAACATGTAGATAGTGCACAACGTATCATTTTGGAACTATGAAAGGAAATACATCTTATTTTACATTTGAAGGTAGCTGAGGTGTGGTGATTTTGCTATTCATATTTGTGTATTAAACCAGAAACTGCTCCTTTCTTTATTGGTGATCCTAGTAGTTCATCATGCAACTGACTGTTTTTCAGAATCTCTTGTATGGTTTCTTTCATTCAATAAGTATAGAGTGACTACTGGGCAGTCTTTGCCTAAAGGAAGAATATAATGGACCTGATCAAGGTTAGCTCCTTGCCATATCTCTTGATTGGCATAGCTGTCACTAGAGGCAGCTAATGAATTGCAGAAGAATGGAATGACTATTGAGAGAAAGGGGTCCTGTGAGCCCTGCTCACCTCTTAGGGTGGACCAGAATGGGTACATCACATTTTGCAGGAAACATATCAATATTCTTCAAAGTGACCTCCCTAGTGGCATCAGGGTTAAATAAGTCTCAATGCTATCACCACTAAAGACTGAGTTTGATCCCTGGCCAGGGAGCTGACCCACATGGCACAGCACCTCTCCTGTCTCGCCTGCTGCTCCCCATAGCAGTGTATTTCAGTAGATCTGCCTGTTCTACTCCTCACACTGTCTCTGGTGAATCCTCTCTCCCTGCCCCCAGCACCTCTGGCCTACACCCCAGTTCTTCTATGCATAAATAAATAAATAAATAAATCTTAAAAAAAAAAAAAGCTAGAACAGAACAACAAAAAAAATTCTTCAAAAAGAAATATACCAAAAAGAATGGGCATGGGTTACTCTTCGCATTTACCAGAGACGAGTGTTTAAGAAATAAAAGTGTAGCTGGAATTGGAATGCCCTTCGAATTTAGGTATGCTAGCACACTGTTAGGTTCAGGAACAAAGACTGAGCATTTGAACATGGGATACTCTCATTTGAACATGGGATACTCTCAGTTTAGGTGGGAGGTGTCACTGCAGGATGGACATGCTTTCCAGGCACAAGCAGGCTCCATTTGAACAAAGGCATTCAGCAGTGGCAAAAAGCAGAGCAGTAATGGAAGATCAAATTCTTTCTCCCATGGGCTTGAGTAAACCTTGAACTTCTTAGATTTAAACTTAAAAAGGGTCTGTATGTGGGTGGGAGGAAAAAGCTTTCCAGGGAAGGTCCCAAGAGTGAGATGCTAGACTTCTCACTAACAAGTCATGCGATGCTTGTTGGAAAAATAAAAGAATGTGACTGCTTTGTAGCCCCATGTTAATGAACCATTATTCATATGATGATCCATATATGGCCTGCCAACTTTAATTTTATATATCTAAAATTAAAGAAAAATCACAATGTTACATTGTGTAGGGTAATTCCAAGTCACAACACATACTTGATTTCTTCCTCATGTTTATTAATTTAAACATGAGGTCCAGGGAACTTTAGATTAGCAGAAATTCTAGAAGCCTCAAAGCAGACTTGGTCTCTTTTAGGAGGTCTCTGAGAGTAAGTCACAGCGCAGAGCTCCCCTTATGTGGCTGACTGCAGACTAATTTCTGGAGCTCTCTTTTTACTGATTGCAATGGAAGTCTGAAAGAAATAAGACAAATATAGGATAATCTATCAGCCTGTGGTTTCTCGTTATATAGCTGTGTCAATATTTTAGTTTGTTGCATTTCTAGTCCTCTTCATAATTTATAAAAGATTTTCACATGTGTTATGTTATTGATGCTTCATAGCAACACTCATGGACATGTAGAGCAATGATTACTGGCCCCATTTAATAGATGAGGGCACTGGTATCCAGAAATTAAATTATGTAAATATAAATGAATATAAGTGGGTTTAAACTTAATGAATAGATACTTTTTAATTGCAAAGGGGAAAATAGTAATTTTACTATTGACAATATGGCAGACACCACTTTACGCAAGTAATGAAGATTAACATCACCAGTAATGAGACATACCAATATCATGTACCTTCTGGCACTGAAAGGGCACAATATCACTTTTGTGGCATCTTTGCAAAAATACAAACTTGAGTTATGAGAAAATATGAAAAACATTCAAATTGAGGGTTTTTCTACCCAATTGGCCATTCAAGTGTCCAGACATAGACAAGATGAAAAATAAAGACTGAAACTGTTCCAGATTATAGGAACTAAGGAACCATAACAAATAAATGAAATTTGGGAATCTAGATCCTGGAGCTGATAAAGAACAAGAGTGAAATAGTTGATGAAATTGGATAAAGAGCTGTAGATAAGTTAATAGTATCATTGTCAATATTAATTTCCTGATTTTGCTAATTGTGCTGTGGTTATGTAAGATTTGGGAAGATTGTGAGAAGGGTATATAGGAACTTTGCATATTGTTTTTGCCACTTTTGTTAATCTAAAATTATTTCAAAATAAACCAATTTTTATCTACAGTGACAACTACATAAGCTTTAAAACTCATCTGGTAATAAAAGAGGTTTTAGGAAAAAAGGTATTAAATTGAATTAAAATTGTCCACTGCCATTAAGGGTTAGGTTGAATAAAGAGTAGACTACAAACTAATTGATCTCTATTACATTCAGACATTGGGTAAAATCAATATAGGAAGTCTTCTTGAGGTAGGCCAGTTTTAGACTGAGAATATTTTGGAGAGGGAATTTTACAAAATAAAAATTATTAAGTATATTTATGTATGCTAATGTCCAAATATATGTGTGTATATACACACATGTACATGTATACACATTACAAAAGAAGGACCTTTACTTCTCAAAGGATATTCTCAGATACTGAGTCAAATAATTCTAAAATAAATAAATATAACTCAACAGATCACTAAATACTTGGGATATATTTGCATTGATGATGATCCTGTGGGAGTCTACTATATTGCACTTTACAATTTGTGGAGGTATAGAGCATGGTGGTAAAGACCTTGGATCTGAATAGACAAATCCTAAGAGACAGATTTGCACACAAAACTGTGATCCCATTAAGTGCAGTTTTCCTTTCTGCAGAATGGGGATACATAATGGCCTGGTGGTATTGTTGTGGGATCGAATGAGCCAATATATACTAACATTGACTGCAGCACTAACAACAGCTTCCAACTTTTGAACTATGACTGAATTTAAGTAAAAGGCACAAGATGGCTTCCTGGTTCCATCACCACTTGAGTCAGAATGGCTCCTCTGCTGATATTTTACCAACTTAAATGGATGTGCCGACTCAAAGACTTCTTAAAGAAAGCTTACCAATAATAAATGAACAGTAAAGAATGTCATTTACACAAATTCACCAGGGATATTTTAAAAACAATAAGTGAGTCGTAGCTAACAGCTCGCCATGGAAAAGATCTCAGCTGTCACCACTCCATCAGTAGTCGATTGGGTACTGTCCCGGGAAGAGAGAGTGGAAAATAGAGGCTCTGCCCAAACTTCAGTGCCCATGATGGAGAGCAGGGAAGAAACCACAACTGCTCCAGGAGTCCAGCAAAACCTGCCCCGAGTGGGCGGACAAGGCTTTAAACAACTTGGAAGGGCTCTTCAAAGAACAATTAAAAACAACCTCCCATGGTGGGAGGTGAATCTGGCTGGGATACTGCTGCTTTCTTTCCCCAGGGTAGAATTCCCAGGCTTCTGGATCTTGGTGGAGCGCCCTTGGCAGCAGACACTGAAGTATGTTCCTTTTTCACTTTCCGGGGGCTCCGAGCAGGGATTTTGAGTACACAGGGTGAAGAACATCTGCTCTCTTGAAGCTGAAAGAGATTTGTAGTCAGCAGGTGGGGGTTGGAGGTTTATGAAAATAGTGGGGTGAAGTTCATTTTGTGGACAACTCTTGACCATGGGTGTTATTTATTTCAATTTTATACTGCTGAGCTCCTGTGGGCTTACCTCAGATCAATTCGTAAACAAACACACTAAGTTGTGTCTTGGGGATAAATGATGAGTTTATGTGACTTTGGGGTTGTGTGTGAGAGGTGAGAGGGGAGCCATAGCTGAGGACTCTGTGTAATTAGCTGAAATTCCAGACTACACCCCTATTTGGGTAAAAGACTGCAGAAAAGTCCATGAACCATATACAAGTCTTAAGGCATTAATTCCTTCAACATTTCTAAAATGAATTCTGTGGACTAAAGGTAATAGTTAATCCCTTAGAGCCTCTAGCTTTCTTTAAGAGACCTGACATGTTCTATAAAATAGCTTTCATAGGCATAGTTAATATTTCTAATTAGCAGTGGACCCAAATCATTTTTATCCACTCATCTCACACATATCTATTGAATGTGTACTATATGCCAGAAACATATAAGAGCCAAGACTCAATTTTTTTTCATGACTTGGTGGTTAACTCTGTCTTAAGAAACCTACTTTTTTTTTTTTCATGTAATGAGCATCAGGAGACCCTCCTACAGCAATTCTGTGTGTACACAGAATTAAAGTGGTGGAAACTCCTTGAATGAAAGGATGAATAATCGTGAGAGGGCCAGGTATGGGGGTCCTATCTGAGCAGAGCCACAAAAAGAAGGCTGTACATTCCAAACTTACACATGAAGTTGGAAAGATGTTAATTTATCACTGTGAGTCAATTTCAGTGAGATCTTGGGAGAAAAGCCACTATAACGATTCCACGACATCAGTTAGCTCAGGTCCACCTATCCTTTTGCAACACAAAATGTAGCAGGTAGGCAGACATGTAATTGAAAGAGAGGATTAAATGGAAAATAAGTGGGGCAGGGGATTATGTTGAAAGGGAGAGAATAAGACAGAAGTTAGAAATTAAAAATGATAGAAGGGCCTCCCCGGTGGTGCAGCGGTTAAGCGCTGCGCTGTGGAGCTGTCGGCAGCGGCAACGCGAGTTCGACGCCCAGCCGGGGAGAATCCCACATGGCGCGGCAGACCTCTTTCCTGCCTTGCCCGCTGCTCCCCTCAGCAGTGTATTTCTGATCTGCCTGTTCTGCTACCCGCTCTGTCTCTGGTGAACCCTCTCGCCGCCCCACACCTCTGGCCTGTACCCCGGCTTGTATGTATAAATAAAAAATAAATCTTTAAAAAAAAAATAAAAATAAAAATGATAGAAAAGGGAGAAGCAGATAGCCATGAAAGGAAAGAGGGGCACCACTCCTCCTCCCCATGTGTGATGCAGTGGTGCTTGTCACTGTAGCTGCTGTCCCTGCCCCATTCCATCCCTCCTCCTCCAGAGAGTCCCATGCAGACAGAATGGTCAGAAGCTCCAGAGAGGATTCATTCCCAAGGTTTGATGTCAAAGTTGGGGAAAGATCGCTGTATGAAACTGACTGTATATGTATAACAATTAGCTGCTAACTTTGCTGTGTGTGGAGTAACCCATAGTGGGAAATGGTTTGAAACTGAATTGCTGATAAGATCACCATGTTTCTCAGTTTAATCAATATAACCATTATATTTTGACATGTTTGGCATAAGATAATGGTGATCTGGGTAACTAATAATTGTAATTGGACAGTTAAGACGGCTCACAGGTGCTATGGTGTCAAGAGAAAGACAGACTACACCCGAAGGGAGAAATCAAATACTGTCCAAAAATTGACTATTTAAGAAATAAACATATGAAAGAGTTTAAAAAAACCTTTAAAAATAAAAAACGAAAGAAATGGTCATATAATTTGGCAGTGTTTATTCATCGCAGTTTGTGGGAAAGATTTACTTTATCTGAAGAAAATAATATTCCAACTTTATACTTGAGACAAAATTAAAAGATCCTCTCCTCTCCCCCCGTCCCTACCCCTCTCCCCACCCCACCCCATATCTTCTATGCCAGTTGCCACTACACATTTGTGTTTTCCACATTCCTCCGGAGTTCCCTGATAATCTTTCTTTGTCCTTTCAGCTCACCGCAAGACTGCATTGTTCTCACAATCTTCTTTAATATTATTATCCTCACTACCTCCCTCACTGCACCTTCCTGGGAATACTTCCTCTGCTTTCTTAGTCCAGCTTCAGTCTTCAGCACTCATTTTGCTTGACTTATCTGAGGTATCTAGTATTACTGTTTCTGAAACCCTCTCCTTATTTGCTTTCTGCAATATGCCCACTTGGTTTCTCGCCTCACCTCTCGGACTTTTTTGTCTCCTGTAGTACAACAGATTTCATTTCTGTGCTTTCCCGTTCAGGATTACTGTTTGCTTTTTTTTTTTTAATGTGTGT